>VZTB01006820.1:152104-195751 GCA_013397245.1 Thryothorus ludovicianus | reverse complement strand
TGCCCTACCCTCATTCCCCCCCCCCCCCGCCCCCCGCCCCATTCCCACATTTTGTCACCATTATTACAATAAATACAAAGGTTCTGCGCCTAAAAAGAGACTACAAAAACATAAATGAATAAATAAATACTTAAATATCGAATGACATGTTTGTGTCAGACTTTAGTGCAGGCTCTGGCTTGATGTTTTCGTTTATCATTTGCTCTAAGTTCCTGCAGCTGGAAGAGATAAGCCCCGGCTATTCAAAACAGAAATGTATAAATCATTACAAAGCACCCAGTTTAAAAGTGCTTGTTAAATTTTATTTTTTTTTACTTCTCTAGAGATAAGCCGCAGAAGCACGGTGCTCAGTTTTGTGAAGCTATTGAGGTGGTGGTAGATCATATATATCATAGCAATTATTGGAGAGTTTGTATTCTTGACACAGACATGGACACACACTAACAGGTGCACAGAGACACTGACCACCTTATCTCCCAGGCCCGTCTAAACTGCACCTGATGTCCTACTTCCTTCTTCAGAGCTGCTCCAAGGAGAGAGTGATTAATGCTCTTTTTTAATCTAGGAAGATGTTAAAAGTGTGAGGGACATTGAGTTCAATTATGAAATATGAAATGCTGAGAGGGTCAAGTCTACTCAAGCCCCGCAAGGAAGAAACACTCCCAGGAGACTTTGATTTTTGGTTGGATGACTGATCGTCATGTCCTCAGAAAGAATTAAATTTTATTACTGGCTTTTTGGCAGCATTTAGAGTTTAACGTGGCTAGAATTAAAGAGCACTTAGTCTGATTTTGATTTCTACCCCTTCCCTTTTTGTACTCTATTTTTCTCACTGACTTGGAGGTGCCTGTTAGAGAAATCAGGTGGCAAGTTATCTCTGGAGGGGTTGTACTGCCAGGTTGTTATTCACAGCTCATATTTGCATAATCTCTTGTCTCCTCTTAAATCTTCTGTTTTATTCTTCTTCCCTTCTTACTCCCTCAAGAAGCCCTCACAACAGTCTGGCTGGGATTTCTTTCCTTCCACGTGCCTCAGTAACACCGATTGTTTTTATCAAGGGATTGCAAGGCAGTGATCAGTCACACCTTTCTTCCATTCAGAAAGGCAAAAAACACTGCAGATTTTGTTTACTTTTAACATCTGCCAAGACTTTTAATGTCACAGTGCAAGGAAAGCCCCAAAGACAAATCCAAAAATGAGCATATTAATAATGGTTGGCAACCAGGATCCTGCAGGGAACCATCACTTTACCTTTTGGTGTTGTTTGCCCTTCCTTAAAGTTCTTTCTTGCCCTACATTATGAAAACACTTCTGCTCCCTAAGAAGACACTCATTGGTGTCATTGAGAAACCTGATAGTAAATGCTAAAGTGCTCAGTTTTCTGTGCTGAAAACATTAGTGAAAAATCAGTGGAAGTTTTGGGGCTAAACAGAGGGAATCCACATGCCCATTGTACAGGGAAGCCTTTACTTGGGAAGGAAAGTTACACTCTATGTTGGTTTCTTTTTAGATTAAATATGCCTAATTCTTTTTCATTTTAAAGATTCGAGAGTCTGTTCTGAAGTATGTAACTGCAGTAACCAAATTAAACAAATACAATAGAAAATCAAAGATAAGAAGGGACAAGGAAAAGAAATGAGAGAATGTTGTCAGGGTTATGACTTCACTGCTCCCTCTGTCTGAGATCCAATCCAGTTGCCAAAACACAGGCAGTTTGTGCTTTCTAAGTTATCCTCATGTCGGCTGAAAGCCCAATTGCTCCTTCAGAAAAGAACAGGTTTTCTGCCAGTCCTATGCTGTATCTGCCTGCCTCTTCAGATTTCCCACTGGCCTCTCAGATGGGACAAGACACTTCTCCGAGCCATCTGAATCAAACCCCCATGGGCTATGCAATTAATTAACTCAGAGTACAGTGAGATTCCAGTGCTAACATCTAAATTGAGGTGTCTAAAAGTAGGTGTCTATTCCTTACAGGAAGTGGAGGCTGATCAAACATTCATATTTACATTTGGCTGGGCTGGATTGTTCTCTGTTCTCTGTGGAGTGTAATGGGAGACAAAACACTTATAAGACTCTTCTAGAAATCTAAACCTACAGTTTGGACCTGGGACTCCCAGACAGAGAAAGTGGAATTAATCTGTGAATTCACTGACTTTGGTCCTTTACCATCTTAGGCACCACGTTGTGCTTTATTCCTTCATAACCATCCTGGAAGCAGTTAGCCCTTCCCCCTCTGGTGGAAAGATCATTGCAGAACCTCACAGTGTCAACTGTTAGGAACATTCTCATAACTCCAAGGCTTTATACATCCACAGCAAGTCTATACCTATGTGGTTCTTATGCCAACATCAGCCTTTGCATAAGAGATACTTTTTTGATTCCTGATGTTTAACCCCCTGTTCCACATAGTGTAGTTAGATCCTCCCTCAGTCTTCAGTTTTTGAAGGAAGGCAGGCCTCATATGATAGTCTCCTCTCTTTCCCCAACCACTCATGTACAAGTCTGTCAGTTCCTAAGCAGAAGTTACATTAAGTACTCCAGATGATGTCTTACAGGAGACCTGTACAGCCTTGTCAGTGCTTTGCTTTATCACTAAGACTGTTTAAAGTAGAAGAAAAGCTGTGTAAAGCCAGTAGAAAATGTAAGGGAAGTTTAATTCTGGAAGGAAATTAATAAGAAATGACACCATATAAAAACATAAAACAGCAAAGAATATAGGGAAATATAAATTGTGAATTAATTGTCCACCATAACTAAAAAAGCCACTGCAAATCAGAAGACAACTATCACTCAGAAGACAGTAGCTGGCTGATTTTAAAAGACCCTAGGCTTGTCCAAATAGTACCAGCTCCTGCAACTACAATAGACAGAATTAGGAAGGAGGCCCAAAATCACTGTTGATTCATGATATAGGCTAGAAATCAACTGACAGGGATACAAATAGGTAGGAATTTCTATGAGCATGCTTTGTTTGTGTAGCAGACCCTCCCAGCACTCAGAGCACCATGGTGGTACTAGACAATGACCAGAAAGGACTGTGGATATAACAGCACTGCTGACTTGAGTTGGAAATTTCTTCCTGAAATTCTGATTTGGAAAAATTTTGTGATGCTTCTGTAAGCCACTAACAGGCTGCTGTATTAAAAAGGTACAAACTTACATAAACAAAAAAATCTATTGCATATTAAAGGACAACCAAGTAAGATTTACTTGAAATGGAAGGAAAATCCATCCACTGACTACCAGAGTCATAGTTTAACACGGCAATTTTTGTGGGACAAGGCTGACTTCCCCCATCAATTTCACTTTTGTGAAGAACTCATAAAAATACACACAGCAGTAGAGAATGTGGAGCAGCAACATCATCATACAAAATGCTGTCACCCCCATTTTCACAAAGCTGGCGATTATTCACTGAGATCAAAGATTTTCTTGCGTACGATGGCTCCTCATTTTCCTTGATAAACACTTATTGGGCCAGGTGAGGCAAGATGATCAAGAACATTGTCATTTTCTTTGCTGCTTCCTACCAAATTCCTGACATTCCAGGTTCCTTTATTCAGACATACTCAAATTTATGAATCTACCAAATTCCTTTCTGTCATAACTCAGCTTTGCTATCTCCATCCAATATCAGGTTTTGTTTCTACTTTATAAGAATGTGGCTCAGACAAAGCAGAAAATGTTTGGCATGATAGTTACTTTCCATAACAGTATGAAAGAGATGCCAAGCTACCAGAACCTCATCCTCTCCAATGTTATGTTTCCTGTGATGCTCATTTTCCTTTAAAAAATGACAATGAATGAAATTTAGATAAATCTCTATGCTTCCACTTAACACTTCAGTAAGTAAATCCAATGTTACTTAAGATATTTTAAAGCAAGGATTGTTGGGGTGGGTTTTGGGTGGGCTTTTTTTCAGGAGAAAGAAAAAAATGTTCTGTACAAATAGAAGGATACTGATGTGTTGAAATGCAGAGTTGTTCAATTTTGAGATTCAAAAACATGTTGTCCCATCGGGTGAGCCTGCATCATGTATTCCAGCCTTGTTGCTGGTAAGAAATTGTATTGCCCTGTGAGCTATAAGAGACAGTGACACACATTTACAAGAGAGGATGAGCCAGCCCTGATTTCCAGTCATGCCATGCCTGTGAGAATTCAGCTCCTCTGAATACCTAGCAGCTTTGAAACACAACCAGCAGATCAGGGTGACCTTACCACATGGAATGCAGTAGAACACTTGACACCATATGTGCCATGAAATGTAAAAATAATTAAATGTTTCTGAGGGTCCTCAGATTAATGTGATACTATTTTGGTAAAAAGAAAAGAAACAAAAAAGGCCTTGTGAAAATTCATGGATATGGAGACAAACCTCTAGTTCTCCTAGATTACCTCTATGTGAATCTTTCACCTACTGAACTTCAGTGCTATTCATTGGTAACGGGCTCTTCTGGGTTAATTCCAACCCTCAACATGCACTTTCCAACTACCATCAACCTCCTCTGTAGAAATGAGGACATATTCCATATGAACATATTCATATCCACAGCATATTGATTTTGCATAACTTAAATGGTTGGGTCTTCTAATGCAACTCATTTACAGAAATCATGTGAAAATTTGCAGCATGTTTGGCACTAGTGAAGTCTTTTCCTTTTTTTCTTTTCCCATCCTGCCTCTAAAAATTCTGTACTGAGAGCATCTCCAATGTGTTCTCCCTCCTTTGGGCTGGCTGATTCAAAGTCCAGGGACAGGCAACAGGGGATAACAAATCTTACTCTCATAAACTTGAGGTTTCACCTGAATTCATATAATTCCCTCAATATTACTTCAGCCCAAAAGGATACATGATGGGATTGTAGATATTAACACATATACCTTAAAGGTGAGAAGTAAACTTTCAAACCATATTTACTAAAAGACTGCAAAGAAAAAAAAGCGCAAACATCTTTCCTCGGCAGAAGGAACACAATTTTGATTTATGGATAAAGATTATTTGGTCATATGCATAGTTTATGTTTGTGCCCTTCCTTATAAATCCCCACTCACTCACTCACTGGCCTGTGTCCCATCACTATATAACTTCACCAGCATCACTAATTCATAGAAGTTTCCATTTACTTGAGAGGAAGGGACAGTTAAAACTGCAGTTTGGGATTCAGGAAACACAAAACCAATTCCTGGCTTGAACACAGACTTCCTTCTTAAGCTTTGAAAGCTGGTTCTCTCTCTTACGTCCAATTCCTCACCTCAGGGAAAAATAAGGTGACCCAAACCTATCCTTTGCCTGCTTCTCTGGAAAGATAATTACTTGGACAGGAAATGTTCATGTACAGGGTGCTTCCTCAGCAGGGCATTAATCTTCAGAATCATAGAAATGATCAAATACGAGAATATCAAATGCTTAGTCAGCCTATGAAGGGCCTGTGGTAATAAAGAGGATACACTGGGCTCAGCAAAGGTACAAATACCAATCAACCTAAGACAGAATAACTAAACTGAAACTCTTCATGAGTGGCTTTCTTACGTCTGAAAAGCCCTTTCTTCTCTCTGTGTCTCTGCCAACCATCAAATGAAATAAATGGTTTGTGCCTTCTTCACAATCAAAGATGAAAAATGTCTCTTTACAGTTTTCTGTGGCATGTTTTCACATGCTGCTCTGAGATCTGCTGACACATAGACAAGTGGCACTCCAAATGAATAGATGACACAGACCTGAGTGATATATACCTTACTTATGTTTATTGCCATTTACATATCTGCTAAGTGCTCAGCAGAAGTGGCAGGACTGACTTCCCTAGGCTGTTTTCCAGGAAAGCAGTGGAGTTCTCATGTGAATACAGGTTTATCTGTGCAAGTAAAGACTATCCCTTATGAGACTGACTGTCCAGGGGAATAAAATCCAGAACAAAAGAACTTCATTAGAACTTACTAAGAATCAATTTGCACTTTCTAGTAATTCATTAATTTTTATTAAATAGTTAGATGCAAAAACATTCATCATTTCCCTTTGCTAGATTTGGCTGTGCTTGCTAAAAAAAAACCCCAAATCAAGTAATTACAGAAAATATGCACATTTGGGGTACGATGAAACTGAGACTTTCTGAGATTTATCTAGGGTATTTTTATTTACATGATCTTGAAAGTTGGCTAGAAATTCTGAAGTTTTAGTAGAGACATTGTTCCTTTTCTGTCTTACAGAAGTTTCTTGAGATCCTGAGAGTCATCAGGGATATGTTATTCTGAGGATGAATAACCTAGCAAAGGTACAGCCTGTATCTTGAATGTTAAATCAAAGTAAGACAAAGCTGTACCAAACTAGCAGAAGGAATAAGAGACTTTAGACTGTATTGATTGGAAGTTTCATAACACTGATGAAAAAGCAATGCAATATCACCAAGTACTGTAATGTAATACAACCATGACACATTGCTAGCACTGGGAAGATGAAGAGAGTTTGAGGGGACCAGCATAAAAAGCAGGACAATTCTTTCTGCCTCGGCTCACCTGATCCTGCTGGACAACAGAAGCAAAGAACAGTCTCTAGGACACAAAGATAGAGTTTGCAATGCAGAGTAGCATAACAGGAACTGCCATTCCTCTGTAGGGGTTTACAAAACCCTCTTCCAAACATGTCCTGAACACAGGCATAGTCTTGCACTGGCTTCACATACAGAGCTGCTCTGCTCTTCTGCACGTATTTGTTCTGAGACAGGATACAGAAAACTGGAGAAAGAGTCCATCTCCTGTTCTCAAAGTGGATTTCATAGGAGCCTGCAGGCAAGTGCCATTTCAGCTCTAAGACAGCAGAGGATAAAATGGACAGAGACAAGAGCAGAGCACAGGCAATGCAGCAGAGAGCCTGGCTGACGCTAGGAGTGTGCATTGCAACGTAGCAGCACTGAATGATGTTACAGTTGTCTGGTATCACACAGAACAGCAATATTACCTTGATACCTGCGGGCCAGCCCTGGTAAGATGAGACCTGCTAATACAAGAACAGCCAGCGGTTATACCTGGTAGCACAGATGAAGTGCACTGTCAGCAAGTTTCAAGGTTTCAAGTGCAGGTTAGCTCAAGATTTACGGCATTTCTAGCTTTCAGATGGCATGGGAGTACCTTGAGAACAGCTTTTTTTGCTGTATTCAGCAATCTGTTTCCATTCTGGTCACAGTCCAGAAATACACACAAAAAAAATGTGTAAAATAAGGATAGGCTGTAACTAAATATTTCACAACCTTCACAAAGATTCAATTTGAGCAAGGCTTTAGAAAAGGGCAAAAGGCCAGTGGAGTGTGGTGGGTCTTTTCTTCCAAAAAACAATTTGCCCTTTCCCTATCATTTCAGTTAACCAAATTAAATAAGTACCTTCTTGTGTAAGGGTGCTTACAGTTTGAGTGACTTCATTGCTTTATAAACTGTGATCCTTGTCCACAGCTTTTCCAGTGGCCATGTTCTCTTTTCTAAGTAGATTCTCTAGTGCCTGCTACTTGGCTCTGCTCTTACTGCAGGTTTTCCTTCGGTGGCAGTGCTAATCTGCTTCTCTTTCCTCTACTTACCTGATTGTTTTCGCAGAGGCTGCAGGACCACAATGTCCTAGAGCCTTTTCTGCTGTGTTGAATTTTCTTAAAATGGACATTTCAATTGTCATTAAAGAGAATACAACAGTAAACAAAGGTTTACCTTTGTTTACAAAGGTAAACACAAACTGTGGGATCATGGGAGTCCAATTTCCTTAGGAAGCCTGGCTAAGAGTAACCACTAGCATTCCTTTGGAGTATGAACTCTTCCTGGTCCTGTATGAATATCAGTTGAGGCCACAGAGCCATACATTTGGGTAGTTTACATACACAAAATCTTCTCTCTGCAAAGGTGAATGAAGAAGCAAAGGGAATTAACTCCCTAAGAATGTAATGCATCTATGACAGGCAAGCACAGACATTTCTCAGACAGCTTTGAGGACGAAATCCCAGCGTCAGTGACACCCAGGCAGGTCAGCACTCAGAAGGGTTTGCTGCACAGCCTCATATGCATCCTCCACAGACACAGCCACCCTACCCCTCTGCACAAAACCATTGTCCGTACAAGAATCACATCAGGCTCAAAATGTACACAAAGCCCTCCAGCTCTGTGAGGCGCAGTGATCCAGGAACACAAAGAAAAGCAACTGAGCAGTGTCTAGATGAGGAGTCTGATGTGTTTGCCACATGCGTACCAGTGGTCAAATTACAGAAAGGAAATCTTTGTAAGCTGACGTTCAGGACTTATTTATTAATATAGTCTAAATTACTAATTTATGGCCACATATTTTTAGCCTTTAACAGAGCATCTATTTCATTATTTAAGATGCTTAATTATGCACCTCTGTAATTAGTATTGGAAGAAAACAGGTTTCTTTATTACCCCATGTCTTTAGTGAAGAGCAATAAATACTCATATTAACCAAAACCTCTGCTAATACTGACAGCCTTTAAGTTGAAAATATTTAACACACTTCATGCCATGACAAATAAGGGAGGTCTGCTAGAAGAGTGATAGTTGCAAAAAACAAAGTCATTAAGCTGATCAGCAAAATCACCGAAATTAATGGAAGCCATTTCATTTCAGATTTTTAATTGTTCAGTTCAGGCCAGAAGACTGATTTCAATAGGAATTACATTTATACAAGTGGAACATTTTTTTTTGCTCACTGCAAGTATGTCAGGTAAAATCAATATTTTCACACAAAGAATATCCTCTCACGGTCTGCAGTTCTCTCTTTGGTGTGTCTTCTCAAATAGGTTTAGTATAACACTGAGCTTTAAAAAAGAACAAAATGTTCCTTAACTGAAAAAATTCAGTTTCATCTTTAAAATGACAGATCAAATAGAATTAAATATTTTTTTTAAAATACAGCATATCTAAAAAAATAAGGGTTTGTGATTTGTCTTGAATAAATGAGGCAAGCAATATGGGGCCGGAAAGGGTTGTAAACCACATCTGTGGCTTTTTGAAGCTCTTCGTTGGTGAGAGGCACAGTACAATGCAGAGAGCCCTACCTTGGTCAGAGCAGCCTCCTCAGGCTACTCTGTAAGGCACCACCTGCTTGAGCCCCCCAGGAAACAACAAGGTACAATCTCATCCCAGATATGTGTGCCTCCTTATGACCCCTTCCTTTAAACGAGAAGTGCGCATGAAGGAATTAGGAGTACTGAACTGCCCGAAAGGAGAGATTCAGGTGGGGAAAAACAAGTACAAAACAAGCAGTCATTTTCTGTTATTTTTGTGTTCATACTACAGAAGGAGAACTACTTTGTTTGCCTGTATACATTCACACGGTAGAGATGAATCCTGTCCTGAAAAGTTAGAACAGATTTTTCAACTGGCTAGATGTCAAGCTTTTCATGACAATTTTTTTCACTGTGCCCAGATGTAGCTGTTAGTCCTTTTGTAGATGAAAACAAATGATGAGCTCACAGCCACCTCTACTGCACATGATTTGAGGGGTACTGTTTATTTCCCACATCTACATTATTTTTGTCAGGTGCCTGAGCTGAAAACACTCATCTCCATTTTATTTCAGAACACCTGTTATGAGCCATTCACCAAACCCTTGTGTATCCAGGTGTGTGTGTGTATAGTTTTACAAAAGGAAAAGTCAGGTCTGCTGATGTTTTCCATTTTGTGATTCTGTGTAAATGGTGTGCATGCAACTGCCTGTGCTCAGTGCCAAGGTCTGGGAACTCACTGCATGAAGCATCTCCCACAGAACCAGCACCAGAACAGAAGTGGCTTCAGCAAAGAATGCCAATTGCTCAGCATCTTGGCAACTGAGTTTTTACATTCATTTTGTTTATGTTAATTATTTTATTTATTATTTATTAAAATAATTTTCTAGAAGGCTGGACAGTCAATGTGACTGTTCAGCCCTGTACAAAATGTCCTTTCTCACTCATCCAGTTTGTTACTTAAAGGGTCTCTGTAGAAGCTGAACTAACTCATGAAAATGTCAGAAAAGAAATCCAAAAGAAAATTGAGAGGTTTTTATAATTTCAGCAATTTTGACTGTCTATGGGAAGGGTCTGGAAAACAGGAGTAGGTGCAAGGAAACCAGGCATGAGAGCAGAGAAGCTACAGAAACCTCACCATTTGGCAACAGCAAGTTGCTGTGTGAGAATGTTGTATGTTACATGATACCACAGCCTCAGTTTCTTTGTAAGCATCCTAGAAATATCACATGGCCAGGATATTCTGGAGCAAGTGGGTCACTAAAAAGGAAGGGGTTGCAGAAGGTGAGGGGAAGAACATAGTCATGTGTACAGGTAAGGAGAAGGCAGTGGAGGGAAGAGCATAAATTTTTTGTTAATATGATGGCTGTAATCCCAAACCCGTCTTCCCTTAGGCATGCCACTGGAAATATTGTGCTTTCACTCCTACCTCAGAGGACAGATTTTGCTGATGCAGACTGGTTGAAATTGCTATTTCACTAGAAAAGGCACACATGGTTCTTATCAGGGCTTGTGGTCTCAGTTTGAGTTCTTACAGAAAAGGATTCATTGATCTGTGCCAAGTCACTCCCTGGCATGTTTGTTGTTTAGTGGGACAGTAATGTCTACTTTGTTGGAGATCAGTCTTGTTCTCTGGGAACTGTGACACCACTGAGACAACTTTCCGCAGCCACATCCCTCAATCACTATCCCTCCACCCGGGCACATCCCAGAACCTGCTTGTCTAGCTGCCAAGATTCAATGCCTCTGCCAGCTCTCCCTTAGCAGAGGCTTGGATGCCCCATATGGTAGTGCACTCTCCCTGGTGACGATTCTCCTGCCTTTGGGGAGTTTCACATCTGCTGCTGCAGCCAGTTATGATGCAGTGAAAAACAGACCCTTCAGTGCAGGGGCGCCTGAAAGTCCCAGTGCTGTGTGTGCATTCCCCGAGCAGCAGCACAGGCTGGGTGGAGGAGCATGTGTGCTCCAGCACTGAAACATGATTCACTTTGTGATAAGTCCCAACTGCACACTTTCCAATGTGCAAATAATCTATTTCAGTCTTGGACAAGTAAAAACAAAGTATCCAGCATTTACCTGTTTACATTTGGGTTGCTCTACAACTCATAGAATACTAATGACCAGTTACTGGGTGGCTGGCCAAGATTACTTTAAATATTTCATAGGCTATGGATGAATTCTGAAGCAACAGTATTTATGCAAAGCACTTCTTGAGTGTTATACGTGGAGATTTGCAACTAGAAATTAATTTTTTACTTGCCTTACTTGAAAACCTCTTCTTTATGGTAACATAAGGTTGTTCATTCCAGTATTTTTTTTTGTATTATATAATGATAAAACATTACTTCAACATAAACCAGGTATCTTTTGTCTTCCTTACTGCATCATTACACATGCAGTCACACTCTCAAGAAAGGCCAAACAGAGGGAGAAGGGCTCTGAGGGAGCAGACAAGAGTTTATTTTTTTTCTGGTGAAGCACTTACACAGGTTACCCAGAGAAGTTGTCACTGCCCCATCCCTGGAGATGTTCAAGGCCAGGTCAGATGGGGTTTTCCACTAAAGCAGCAACCCGGTCTAGTGGAAGGTGCCCCTGCCCACGACAGAGGGTTTGAAACTAGATTGTCTTTAAGGTCACTTCCAATCCAAACCATCCTATGATGCTACAATTCTATAATATTTTTTATCCCAACTGAACTGCGAAGAGATGAGAGGCCTCAATTTCATTTTTGTTCCGTCTCACTCTCTGGCTTCAGCAAGGTTTTTTGGTTTGTGCTTTGAGAAGTCCTTCTTCCACCACTTTCTAGGACAACAGTGAAGTCCCTGCCAAAGACACTGCGTCCCTGACTAATCTCATTCCACTCTTTGCCCCTGTTTTGGACCAAGGTTCTTCAGCTGTAGGAGAAATCCAAGAGAATATAAACCTTCATAAATGAAATAATGTCTCTTTCATTGTGTCAAACAGCATGCAGACAGTGTTAAACTCTCTGTTGGCCTTCTCTGTGCTCAGGGCTGCCACAGCTCCTTCCTGGCTTTTCTCTGCTTCTCCCCAGACACAGTTTTAGTCTCTTGGTGACTCAAAGTTTTCATGGTCCCATTCCTCCTGTTCTCCTTCTCACCCTCCCATACAAACACACCCCATTCTGCTCTGCCCGCACAAGGACGTCAGTGTCAGAGTAGCTTTCTTGGGGAGCCATGCACATGTGCTCACAAATGTAACCAAAGCCAAAGGAGGCATCTCTAAAACAGCACTGTAGAGTCTGAAAGTAGGTCAGGCAGCGTCTGGGCACTGGATAACTGGGCAGCAGAGTTCAGGTCTGTGCCCAGAGCTGTCACAGCCAGCAAACAGTGGGGGGTTGCTGCTGGAAGTGTGTTTGGACCAGCAGAGGAAATGCAGCATCCGCGTGGGCACTGGGCCATCCAACCAGCTAGTTTAAATTGGCTGAGCTGAACTCCAGGTTATAGTTGGGCACATGTCAGCAGCCCTGCAGAGCACAAACCAGTGCTAGGTGTGTTTCCCCAAAGGGTATGATCCTGGCTCTGGGGAAATCAGATGGAGGTTTGTCATCAACTCCAGCTGGAGCAGAGCTGTACCCTGTGTCACTACAATTATTTCAGGTCTACTTCATATGGATTTTAGCAAAAAAATCCCCTCAGGAATGCTCCTTGTTTACAAAATCGCCTCCTGCTCTGACTGAAACATTTGTATCTCAGTTGTTAGGCACAATAATGAGTTGACAATTTCCTCCAATTGGCACATTTCATTCAAGATACATTATTGTAACCACAGCTGCCTAACATATAGGAAGCCAGGTTCACCAAAAGTGCTGTTTACTGACACATGAACAGAAAAGCCTCAAAGTCCATTGTTGTCTTCTTGCTTTTTGACTGGGAATGATGTTTCCTTGGCAGGTGGGGGAAAAAAGATCTTTAAATATACAGGAAAAAGCAATGTTATGGGGTCTCTGGTGTGAATTTCTGCTTGTGTTTCCAGCCCAGCTTCAGAAGCAGTTTCAGCAGTTGGCACAGACTAGGGTGAGATGTCTCACAACCCTTGCAGAGCACTCCTAGTTCAGAGGAATGCTGGATCCCCAACAGATCAGGAGAGCCAGATTCACCATGAAAAAAAAAAAAGAAACAAAATCACTGGACTCCATTTCATCTTCCCAAAGGGTCAAGGAAGGTGAAAGGGGAGGGGGAAAGAACTCCAGCTGCAGTGGCTTAAATCTATTTTAATAATGTCTCATGGCCTTGCGGTGTACATGAAAGACAATGGGCGTGTACAATTAATAATGATTGGTTTGCCATTACAGTGATAAATAACTTTAAATAGCTCTTTAGAGCAATGTTGAGGGCCTTCCTTTCCCTCTTTTTTCTCTCTTTTTTTTTTTTTTTTTTGGTGGCAGATGGTGTAAAATCCCTGGGCCCTTTGGACCTTGACCTCCTGCAGATGTTGGGATGGGACAAAATGGTCCTCAGGATGGTAGAAAGGGAAAGAAAATGAAAACCCTTCTAATTTACCATATCAGGGCTATCAGTGGGGTGGACCACTAACTGCTTTTTTATTACTGTCACTTACCAGTCCTGATTCTTCTGTACTTAAAGAGTTATGTCAGCAATTGTGAGGCAGCTGAAAAGGAGAGTGGATGCATGTGGTGGTGAAGTATTATTGGAAATCAGACCAATAGAGGATGAATGAAAGATTATGAGAGGGGCAAACTACCATAGTTAGCAATGCTGCAACAAACTAGACATTGATATATTGTCCTCTTGGAGATATTCTGACAGCCTATTATAGTTCCCTTAATGAGGTTGTCATGCATTTCTCTTTTTGTAGCTATTAAAATCTTGTCTGCATCTGCTGAGGTTTGCTTCAGAGAGGTAGAGGAGGGGACCCTTGATATTTAGTAGTCTGCCCTTGTTTAGTCAGGGTCATACCTGATATAGCACCAGAGAGGGATATTTAAGTTGTCCAAGATGCAAAAGTTCAGTGGATTTTCAAAAGAAAATAACCTCCACAGTGAAAGAAACATTTCCATGATTGTATCCTCACAGTGAGCTGAAAGAATGATGGATGTTGATATGACTAATGGGAACTTTCTACAACAATTCCCAGATCCACGCAGATGGTGAGATAATGTGGTATGTGAGTCTCATTAAGTGTAAAAATCCTACACATCACTTCTGAATTACAATGTTAGCAAACTGCACCACTATGTATACTAGCAAGAGTAATCTGACTCTTTCCAAAATAAGAAATGAAAATACTCCCTCAATGGTTTTCTTCAAAATAATCAAAGATTCCCATTAGTAATATGCATGAAGATAAGTAAGTAGCTGGATAGGTAAGTAGGTGAGTAGATATGGCAGATGTGTGAGCACCATGTGGGTAGTAGGAAGCAAAACTTCCACTGTTTGAACAGCTTTCTTTCACAAAGAAGACAGAATTTGGAACATGAACTTTCCCCCTCTAAGGCACTGACTGTTTTGCCTTTGGATCTAACTTCTGGCTGTCTCAGGAGAGTGTGATGTACATGAGGGGCCTCCAAGCAGAATTTTAACTCAGATCCTTGTGCATGTTTTGCTAATTCAGTACTCTGATACAAAGTCAGTCTCTAGGAGTGGATAGGAGAAGGGTATCTATGGCTGACATATGCAATTGGGGAATCTCCAAGGGCTCAGAAACTTGCCTGCATGTGAATATAGCTGGTTTAGGGCCACCAACTTCCAGCTGCAGGGCATAAAGCAGCCATTCCTTCTTGCATGCTCTGAGCCTTGATTTTTAACATTTAAGGACTTTCAGATTCATTTTGAATGAAAACTCTTTGTCTCATAAACATTTTCTACTAAAACATGATATACTAGGAAATTTAATACATCAAATCAGATGCAGCAAGTTAATTTCCTGCAATTAGAAATGATACAGTTGGGTAATTGCTCCACAGGGCCAACTGATTTATTCTAAAGCCTCTTGGAAAATGTTCTAATACATTCAGTTTGTACATCTTTATTGTAGTTTAATAAACAGAAAGCACACAATATGTGCTGTAATGGCGAATCAGACAGCCAGTATATAAAATCATTTGGGATTTGATGTCTAAGTCATCATTAAACTAGGATTTGCAATGAATATGTCAGATGTCTTAACACTGCTCCACAAGCGGTATAGAAAACAAACTCCCCCTGCTCTAATGAGGCAGAGCGAAATGGGTGAATACATTTTGATACACAATGCATCAGTGTCTGGTTTGTTTTAGTGAAACAGTAACCTCTCTGCCTTTTTCTGGGTAAATGCAGTACAATAGACTAACGCCACATGAATCTATTATGTCTTATAGGGCTTTTAGCGGGAGTATGACTGTTTAACCAGGCAGTGACACGAGAAGAATTACTGTCCGACACTCCAGCTGAAAGTAGAGATTTTATTGATTCACTGCTCTGGCCTGCCATTTTAGCTTTGATTGAGAGTCTTTCATGAATCCAAAAAGGTAACACTCCTTCATTGAAAACAACAGCAGGCAGTCCAGCCTGGACTCAAACCATCTGCCAGCTTAAAAGAAAGATGAAGGTGTTTCCCAAAGCATCTACTAGCCTAGATCTATCCAATAGATCTATCACTCCAGCTAGCACATATCCAGGCTGACATACAAGAAATGCTTGTGAAGTCTTTGACTGGAGGTTTCATGTAGATCCAATTATCAAAAGTGATATAATCTGGAAACTAATTACACCCAGCAGCACAGTAGCAACAACTTCCCACTTTCAATCACATCCAAAATCTTCACATCCCAGAAATTAAGGGATATCCTTTTCTTTCCCTTTTTTTCCCAAAACCACTTCTGAAAAATTTTGTCTTTGTTTGTTGTAGATCAGCTGCTTCAATTAAATATTTCCCTAAGAGCAGGATGTTCTTTTTTGAACAAAAGAGATTTGCATTCCCAAGCAAGTCTGAGTCCAGAGTGGCATGTGAACAGTCTGCTCCTTTACACTTCAGTAGGTATTCATATAGTCCTGGTTCCATGTGCTGCCATTCCAGGCAAATCCAAACTCAGCGTGTAGACACTTTTTTCAGATCTTACCCTTCCTTAGTTTTTTAAGATCATAACCAAAACCATTTTAATAAAACATAACAAAAACAAACAAACAAACAAACAAACAAACAAACAAACAAACAAAAACCACCCTAGAAAGTTAAATGTAAAGTCAGTGCAAAGAAATCTAAAGCCAAGGATAATTGACTGATAGGACTTTGGAGTCCCGCTGTCATCTGACACAGGCCTGAAGCACATTCCATATAAAAGCTACCAAAAATAAGTATGTCCAGCAGCACTTTCTCTGAAACTTCTCTTTTAAATGGGACAGTTCTTTTCAAATCAGTACAGGACACTGAGGAATTTAAAATCCTGAACACAAACAATTTGGCTATTTGTTACATATTATCAGACAAAAATACTCCTCTATTTTCAGAAAAATAGGAATTTAAAATATCAAAAGACAAGGAGAAAGTTTGGAAAATACTGGGAAAGAAAGCATGGAGAAACCCTGTGTGATTCCCTGGGAAAACCAGGACCTGGCACAGG
This sequence comes from Thryothorus ludovicianus, assembly GCA_013397245.1. Classification (NCBI taxonomy): domain Eukaryota; kingdom Metazoa; phylum Chordata; class Aves; order Passeriformes; family Certhiidae; genus Thryothorus; species Thryothorus ludovicianus. The sequence goes on along the minus strand of VZTB01006820.1, from coordinate 179,182 downwards.
CCCAGAGCCTCATTGTTCCTGGAGTTCTCCCTACACTCTTCCCCAAGGTGCAGAATTTCTGGACAATTTGTTAACTCTGGTGAGTGTCACAGTCCCAGCAAACTGAGTGACACAGAATGCATATTCTGTGGCACTTTGACCCCAGGATCAGATGTTATAAGCACCAAGTTTACTTATGTACAAAATGAAGTTCTGATAACACCTTTGCACAGCCCTGAGCCAAAAGTAATAAACCCCGGGACTGTGCAGACTTTATGCAGCCAAAGCAGCTTGCTTAGCATGATCACAAGGCTTGCTTTCAGCTCTGAGTGGAGGCAGAATGAGACCAAGTCCACTCAAAATGCAGGCAGAGCAAGCTCACCTCATTGCAAAGCATTGCCAAGTGTGAGCTCACATCTGCAGAGTACAAGCTGATCTGGAGTCTTTTCAGGAGCCACCGTGGCTCCAGCAGACTCTACAGGAAAATACACCAGGGCCAGGGTGAGGGCTTGCGCCCTCTTCCACAGTTGTCTGTGCTGGGTAGTTCTCAGCACATTCCCTGGTAAGTTTTCACCCTATAACAATTCACTGTCTCCCACACAATGCCTAGGCACCCTTAAGAGACCAGCATAGACCTTGGATTTTCCTAAATATGCTGTTTGCAGTAGGCTGCTTGGTTTTGGCCAGAAGAGGTCCATGGACACAATCCAGGTTGTGTCACTTCTCCTCAGAGTCTCTCCTTAGGTTCTGTCTAATTGAAGAGCAGACCCTTTTTGTATGGGGCTTAGCATACAGGCTCCTGCCATGCCCATGCCATGGACATACAGTGCCCACAGGCCTGGACTGCCTGCAGTGAACAAGCATAGCCTCAATGGTGTTAAAGTGACTAAAATGCTTCCCTATCCCTGCTGGGAAAGGAAAGGATATAACCTTCCTCTGCCACTGCTGTGTCTGAAAGAATAAGCCACACAAGCCAAACTAGTTATGCTCAGAGTCAGCCATGGTGGATCTGCACCCACACGTGACCAGCCTGCAGCCTGCAGACATCAAGTGCTGAGGAATAAGTGTACAGCTCTGCAGCAATTAGCCTCAAGAGCTTACAGCAAATGCAAGACAATTTAGAATGACAGAAAAATGTTCCAAGAGACACGATAGTTGCACAAAATTTGAAGGCTCCAGAAAGATCTCAGGAATCAGAAATAGCAGAAAATTACACAATGCTTTTGCCCTTTTTTCCTCTCAGCCAAGTTTCAGACCAGAGTAATTATAGCAGGCTTATTTCTTAGGCACAGGAAAAAGGGAAATCCAGGTTTGAAATAAGATCAGTTCTTTGAGTTCAGTTCTGCAAATCTGCACTCAGACAAAAATCAAGTAAAACTTTGGAAGCTGGATAGCTGGATGGGGACAACTGTGCCTGGCTGGAGGCCTCTCCAGGCCCTTTGTTCACACAGGCTCAATGTTTCAGGGTTCTGACACTCGCCCACTGTGGATGTGTTACCAGACTTCCAGAGATGCATGTCATTCCCTTGCATTCCACTTGCAGAAAATCACAAGCTACTGTCAGATACACAGAGTATGTAATCTGAGGAAATGCCACAAATAGCAAACTGTCAGCTCAGGAAAGATTAAGCCAAATGCTCTCCGTGCCTTGCCGCAGAAATGGAAGCAGTGACATGACTGGGGATCTCAGCATCACAGACAGGACAGAGAATGTACCCCAGTACACATTCATAACTGATTTGGCTTCTCAGAGAGTGTCAGTGCTGGTAAATAGAAAGCAGTAACTTTATATTCCTGCGAGTGACATGCTTTGTTTTATTTCAGTTGTGTTATAGAGTGGAAATTTCTTTGAGAGAGGAGTCTCTTGTCCCTTTTCTGTTCTTCAGGTTCTTATGGAGATGCGGTCCCTCTGTTGGTTAGTTCCATATGGCCTGCCTTCAAGCTGTCTCAAACATCAGAGAGGAACAGTCGATTCAAAATTTCCTAAAAATAGGGGCTCTAGTAGAGACATTAATGGCATAGGAAACTCTGCTGGGTGAGGTCAGCTCTTATTAGACTCCAGATACATGGGACATATGGGTTTATGAATGTCTTAATCACAAAGTCACAGTAAGGTTTGCATTACAGCAGAAAAAAACCCCATTGGGATTCCTTGAGAAATCTTGTGGCAGTCAAGGCAGATAGGTCCTCTGGTGTCACACCACAGTTCCCCTTAAAAAGTCAACCAACCACAGAGCAGTAAGGAACAAACAACCACAAACTGGGACTGTGCTACATCCTGGGCTCACGTACCTCTTATTTCTTTTGTTATGTAGATAAGCAGGGAAATATACTGGAGCAGTTTTCTGCAGCATGACAGATATTCCAGGTGACATTTCCCATTGAAAGCTGGCAGGTAGAGTGGGGCACACATTTCAGTCTTGGGCAGTTATCCTTTGTTCATGCAAACACACAGTCAGGCTTGTCCAAGTGCTGTACAGGAGTACCAGTAGGCCTCTGTGGGCACTGGGGCTCTGCGCCCCTCCCGTGAATGGCACAGGATGCCCCTCCTTCCCTGTTCAAAGGATGGAGCTTTGCATCTTGGGTAAGGGAACATAAACATTTGGTTTTGGTTGTTTCACAGACAAATCTGCACTGCAAGAAGCAAGCAAACACCAGCATAGCAATCAGTTTCACTCCATCCCTTTTGTGAGCTATTGTTTGGCAAAAGAATTTCACGCATGTAAAAACCATGCTTTTACCAAAAAGAGCTCTACAAAACCAATAATTCACACATTTTACATTGACATAAAATCAGAGTTTGCAGATTCCACTGAAGCACACTGGTGAACAAGGAATGCCAGGCGTGACCCGTAATCTCTCTGTTTGGTTCACGTCTGTGTACTTGCTTCTCTGGTCTTGGACTCATCAGAGTGTCCTCATGTGCAGTATGGCTTGATGTTCTTTGCTGGAACTCACTTAAGTTCAGTACTGCACCTGTAGAGACACATGCACACCTTTGCCACACGTTATTAGTCAAAAAGAACTTTCAATTTGTCTTGTCTCAGAGTTTCTAATTAAAACAGAGGGATATTCTTTCAATTTTGCATGGATGTTATTTAAAAATACCTAAAAGTTGATGGATTGAATTCTGCAGCAGAGCTGTTTAAAAAATTATAAACATATAAAACTTTGCCCAGTCTTATCTGTGGCATCACCTCTAGTCCTCCCCTTCTCATTGACCAAAATGGATTTTATTGTGTGATATGTTTTCTCAATAGACCTCCACAGGGTCAGGCTCCCAAAGCCCTGAGAAGTGCCCAGGTCCGAGCTTCTCCTATTATCTGCTAAGGAGAGCTTCAGTAAATGACACACAACGAGAAGAAATACAACATTTGTTGCAAATAAGGACAAGAGATAACTCCATGTTTGTCATTGCAATCAAGCTAATGAAGCTCTAAATAAACCACACATGTGACCCAGTATCACAGACTGTACAACAGAAATGCAATTTACTGAGCTCTATTCCAGTGGACTTTGCTGTTCTGCAGTCTGAGTCAAACTTTCGGTCATTCTGCAACAGCGAATGCTCACAATGCCACAGCTCAGCGACGGACTTAGGGGGAGGCTGTTATCACCAGCTGGGTGAGAGATTCACAGCTATCCAGACTATGCTAAAATATGCTGAGACAAGCTCAACACTAGCCACTCTTCCTGTCATCCCTTCACCTCCTTGTTTGTTTCTTATTCTTATGCTTTATATGTCAGACCATGCCCCTCAGGGACAAGCACTTCAATTTCCTCTGCATTTCTCCTGTGTCTGTGGTAATGCAGGTCCCACCCCAGAAGAGCATCTACGCACTGCCACAATGTAAGTGTTGGTGTGAGACAACAAAACTGTCTTGTTATTTCACCGTTTTCAAACATTTAGCTCATAAGTATTCCAGTATCACAGCACTACCTAAAAGGGATCCTTTTACTGCAGCTAAATTTGTTCAAATTCATTTCACTCGAAAAAAGGTACTGTCTTCATTCAGCCATAGCCTCACTTTCATTAATCATCGTCTCATTCAGGCTGTGTTTTATACATTCAATTATTCAGTTTTGCCCTGATAATAAGTAATGTACCATTGTAGGCGAGAAGTAAAATGCTTCAGCACAACCCCTCCATTCCTAATGGATTCTCTGTTTGTTTACATTATACTGTAATAGCTATTGATCTTCACACGATTATGGAATCCAGACAGCATTAGAAAATTCATTAATGATGACTATAGAAGCTTTAACCCTGTTTAAAATGTTCTTCACTTTCAGGCTATTCTACATGAATGACAACATCTATTATGGACAAAGGCACTGTAACCACCCCTAATTTGCAAAGCATATTATCTGTGATCAATACTGAATGATAAAGCTCAGCTGACTGAAAAGGCCAATTTTGGAATTCAAGTGACATATGGTTTAAATCCCACAGTAACCACCCCGTACTAACTAAACAATGGAGACATACAATATCCAGGATTTCTAACACAGTGCTCCACAGTTAACACAGCTCTTCCCTCGGGACTAATGCCACTATTTACATTTTTGGTTTTCAAAGAGAGAGAAAGGGTTTGCTCTTTCCTTCATCACATGTGACAAGGTGTAATGCATAGTGAACAAAATGCCATAATTGCTTAGTAAAGGAACTTTATTAAGCATACAGAGTAACTTTATTAATAAAAAAAAAGGAAAAACACATCAGTGAACATTTTTATTCTAACAAGATACTGTTTACAGGGTTTTTTTCTGAAGAAATAAACATTATCAACAAAATTACCCTATATATAATTGTTTCACAGGGCTTCTTCCTACAGCACTAGTCTTGTGTGTCTTAATAATACTTCCAGGAAGTCTGTTTTAGGACTAGCCTACTTTAAAAGATAAATAATGAGGAAGACTAAAAAGTGCCAAGCTTACTGCTTCATTTAGATTCCACGACTGTTGTCCCAGCTCTTTCAAGTTATGTATTAATGACAAAGGGTTATGAAAGGATTTTATTAAACATTAAGTACCTTGGCAATCTAACTAAAGGCATAAACCACAGCAACCTACATGACAATTACATATTGCAGCTCTAAAAAAAGGAAGCATTTAATAATTATGGCTTTATATAATTCTGATACCTATAAAAATTCTGGGTGAAACCCACCCCAAGTGTAACTCACTGGGCATATAACAAGGACAAATTTAGTGTTGTGCATTCATGGGAATAGCTTTGCCTGTAAGAAACAGATACATTTTTCAGCAACCCACATAATAGGGACTGACCTGAGCCAAATAATTCACATTTTCATTCCCGTGCAAACTTCCACAGAAGGAACCAGATGCATAGCTCTGCTTTGGTGAGAGCGCAGTACAGCACCACATCTCCCAGTAAAACCTATCCATATGGAGCTGCTGAGTTTATAAAGCTTGTCTCCCAAACTGTAAGAATGGTCATTTGATATGTTTGCACAGCAAAGGGCCCAACACAGTCTCTAGGGGTGTGTTCAGTTTTCCCCACCATGAGGTATCTACAGCATAGGTATGAGCTAAGTCCGTGTGCCATGGTTGTATGTTGTGGTTTCCCTTGTGAGCTGGTATTGTCCCTGTCACACTGTGGTCAGTGGAATCTGGAGAGCTGCTGTGCCTACATCTGGAATAACAGGAGCTCAGACACTCAGCACAAACCTGCTATAGTACTGAAGCTGGGCCAGCTGAACCCCATCCAGCTGAGAATATAGGTGTTAAATACATTATATGTACATTATATGGTAGCTCTTTCTATATCAAGGCTCATTCGTAAGATGGGTGGTCAGTGAAGCGGTGCAGGAGGCTGCCACTATACAGAAATTGGGACAGAGAAGGGTCTGCTCCATATCAAATGTTCAGCCCACATCAACAGGCAGAAGATGGCCATGGTCTGTAACCAGAACCAGCTGTCAGGAGGAACTACCAGGAGCCACCACTGGGATATAACCATTGCACAACAAGAGATGAGTGTCTACACCCCTCACCTGCTAAATTACACAATGCATCCAAAAGGTGTCACTCACTCCAGCTGGTGGCCTTGGCCTCAGTTTGCCCACATGAGACTGGGGATGTCAGATGAGAAGCACTTTTGGCAGGTGAAGCCAAAGCTGCTGAGAGACAGCAGTGGTGAGACCTGCACTGACAGATAGCCACGTCTATGGGTTTCTACAGCTATAGATACGTGTATCAATGGCAATTTACATGCATGCAATTTCTGAAATAAGAACAAATTCCCACATTATACACAAACACATGTGTGAAGTAAGAGCACTCTCTCTCCCACATCACTGCCTTTAGCAAAGATATCGTCTTAGCCCTTATATACAACCAAAGCAGCTCAAATTCAAATTTATGAACCTTAAGTGAAATTTGTTGGAAAACAACCATCGAGCAATCCAAGGGCTGAAATATGTTAGCTTATATATAAGCTTGCAGTTCACAGAAATTTGTATAAAGTCTCCAGTCTGCTTAAGGATCACAGATTTACAGAAGAAAGCACAAATTCCACTCAATCAAGAGGAGAGCAAAGAAAAACCTAGGGGAAGAAGAAAATACCATAAAAAGAGCGGTCAAAAGTGATCAAAGCTGAACTGATCTGAACTGAAAAAATCTTGCCAAAAAACCTCAACTACAAATAAAACATGTCTAGAAGCTCTAGGAATATGAAACTGTTTCCTAGACAAATTTTAGTCCAATCTAAGTGACATTGCTGTATAAAGCAATCTAAGCAACTTCATGAGTCCAAGAGGATAGCATAAAAAAGGATAAGTACTTATCAATTTCAGCCTTAATGTAACATCAGCCACACAAGCAATCATAGCCTTCAACTACCTTGATATGTAAGGTAAGTCACTAAGAAGAGAAATTCCTACATGGTGCAGATAATGAGGTTAATTTTTCTGTGAGATATCATGGACATTATTATAGTACGTTATCAGTACTTTGCTAAAATTTTTCTCACTATGGAAATCAATCTTCCCTTCTTGGCTAGAGCATAAAGGCTGAGATTTATAAAGCCTTTTAAGGTGCCTCTAAAATTAATGGGAATTGGATGTCCTCATTACCTACATGCTTTGAAAAACTCAGCCAAAATGCATAAAATGCATAGACAGTGGCTATCATTAAAACCTCTCCAATTCTGCCTTTGAAAGTGGATAAGGATATCATCATGTTCAAATGATTCCCTGTAAAGAATTTAGCACCGGGAATATTTAGCAAACTCTACAGTGCTCACTGTAAATTACTTTCAAAGGCATATGCAAAGGCTTTATTGGTGCCTACATAAACAACTGCGTGAAGTAATTCAGTGAAGTGGATCTCTGGGGATGAGTTGCCAGCACTGCAATCCTGAAGGAATAGAATTTATTTTATATCCTAAGTAGCCACATTGTTGCTCCAGTTGGGAAAGGTCTGGTGGCATGAGGCTATATATCCTCAGAACTAATTGTGTGCTGGTATGCAGACTGCAGTCCAAAGGCATGAGTGCAATAGAGCTGTTACCACTGGTTCTATTGAGCACGTTGTCAAAATCACACCTAGTTCCCCTCCACCTGAATACCTCAATGAACCATCTCCATTTCACCATCGCAAATGAAATGTGGGCAAAAGCCATGTTGTTCTAGATCAGCCCTCCTTCTTAGTTCTTTTATATCATTTTTCCCTATATTCTGATTAAAAGGGGCATCCCTGCCAACTGCCTTCTCCCATGGTCTTGACCATGCCTCCTTTCTCACCCCAGCTGGCTGGTAAATAAAAGTGGAAGTAAATCCTGTGTCTGAAGTGTTACAGTGAGGGTCATGCAAACTCCAAGTGAAGTTTTTTTTGCTGTTGTTAGCTCACTAGCAGAACCCAGATGGACTAGTTTATATCTATCTCTGGCACTGATATCATAAACATAAGCAGTGCAATCACATTCCACTGTGGAGTGCAGATGAGAAAAACCAAAGGAGAAAAGCTTCAGCCTTGTGTAATTTCCATGATTAAAATCAACAGCAATGTTTAACTAATTGGCCCACCAAGGCCCTTGCATTGGCATAATTTAAATAAGCTTAAAAACAGAACAAGGTTAAAAAAACAGCACCATTCACCTACCAACAGGGCTGCACAGTCTCTTCACTGAGTTTGTGTTGCACGAGGCTTGTTTCTCTCTGCAGGAACCCCACGAAGTCTCCTGAGGTTTCTGGTGGAGTGCCCTGCTGAAAAGCGAGACTGAGCAATGTGTCCACTGTCAGCATCACCAGCCATTACAACTTTGAACTGGGGTACCACCTCATTAAGGGGCTGCAAGCAGAGCATGGAAACACACATTCTCCCTCTGCTGCTCCATGTCATTTCTTTATCTTCATGCATGTCCTGCAGATTTACATGGAAGCAGGAAAAACCAGCAGTTTCCCTGTTACAATCACTCAGAGTAATGTGTGTTGTATGAGCTCGTGTCATGGAAAAGTGATTGCATCCTCATGCACTCATGCACAGGGCAGCTGGAGCTTTTCCTGTAGTTTTCCTGTATTTGAAACAAAATAGTTTCAAAATATTCGAAAGAAGTCATGGGAAGGCTGAGACAGAAGAATACCAGGTAGGTAGGGTTCTAGACATTCCTTTATCACTGGTCAGATCCCTGCTGAGAAGGTCCTGGGCCATGAGATAGGCAGTAGCCTCCCCCAAAAGATGCCCTGCGAGACTTTACCTGCATCTGTCCAGCTCTATCTAACAGAAATAATGATCCAGAAAAGCGAGATTTAGGTGAACTTTGTTATATAACTGTCGCTGAACTCACATCTGGGGCGGCAGGCCAGCGGGTGACAGAAACCACTCTGGCAACTGCTAATTGGCCTTAGTAAGGAGTAAGTCAGAGAGATTGGCCTGGGGCAATGTAATTAGCAAAGTCATTGGCAGCTTATGCCAACAGTCTAATTTAGAAAGTAATAAATAGTTAAAAACAGTAGCCTCCTGGGGGCAGGAGAACGTATGTACTAGGACAGCTGACACAGGGAAGCAGCGATTGCCCCAGGTGGAACCACCCAGTGTAGGGGCCAAGCTGCCACCAAGGACCTGACATGTCCTCCTGTCAGAGCAAACATCTGCCCCTCGGGGTACGGGGTGCTGCTCTAGACTGGAGTGAGGCTGGGGGTGTGATTCGTGTATGTCACACATCCTTATGTTATTGAATGGAATTCTTGGAATAAAAAAATCACTTCCCACCCACTAAACTCACCTTGTGCAGTAAAATGTTTTAGATGGTGCCTCACTGAGTAGTTTTTTTCTGTTCCTGCGGCCATTCCACCCTGTGTCCTCACTTTAGGGGATTCAACTGTGACTTGAGGTGAGAAGCTGTGCAAGAGAAGAGGAACTCCCAGGCTGTGCCCAGGCTCATTTCACCATGCATCGGCAGGATGAAAACCAGTGGGCACGGGCCCATCTGTCAGCTCACAGAGCTGGGGGCTGCAGGGAGGGGGAAGCAGCAGTGGGGGAATAAAGAGAAGTGGGGAATGGCCTCTGCTGCCAAACACCTTGCTCAGGACAAGACGATGTAATTTGCTGCTCATAGATTAACAGTGAATTATTGTCCCCTGCAGCAAAGCTGAAGCAGGGAGGTGTGCAAGAGGCACAGTGTTTCCCAGAGCAGTTCCTGAGATGAGGCAGCTACCCAGCTTCTGCATTGCCCAGAGCAAAGCCTTGAGATGCATAGTAGCCCAAAGTAATGAGCCTGGCTCTGGCAGTAAAGGGATTGTGGCAGTAAAGTGAAACAGCCATTATGTACTTGGCAACAGCTCTAGCCTTGAGATAACCTGCTTTTTAATTGAACTGAGGAATGTTTTCATTCTTTCTCAAGTTGCATATTATTTATGGGTACAATGTGTAATAATAAAAATTACATCTCTTGGAAAAAACAATGAGCAGAGCGTCAGCTGGAAGAACACTACACAGCGGGCGTATATTTTCTAGAGAGGTAGTCATCTATTTTAAGTACCATTGTGCTCTGTTTCTCTGTGGTAAACCCACACAGAAAGCAGCAGAACACTAGCGATGTTTTTGCATGTACAAAGAAACCCTGTTTAAAAGCACAACCTCTAGGCATGTGCTGTAAAGTACCTCACCTCTGAGTTCTGTGCACTCATCTTTTCACAGACCTCTCCCAATCTGTATTCCAGCAAAGATGCTGGTGGAGAGAATGTCACAAAAGGTACACCCCATGCCACTGCTCTGAAGTGTTCATTCTCAGCAGAGCATCTTCCCTCTCCTCCATAAAGGGAGCAGCAAAAATTGCTCCCAATTTCCTTCCATGCTTCTGTGTGCTGAGCACCAGCACCACTGACAATTGGGGGAAGGGGGAAGAATGCACTGCCTTTATCCATTTTTAATTGCTGGAGACTGTAAAGTTGATCTTCGGGAAATAAATACTTTACTACTTTCCTCTCCCTCTCTCAGCACACCAGCACATTTGGTTTATCGATGGGCATTTAATAATAACTTTCAATACCAGAATTTTCCCAATTGCTTCTTCAGGTTTTTGCTCCAAACCACTGTGGTTGGATTACTCATGGGAAAAGCTGAGCAAATGGATTTTATGTAGTGTGCATCTGCACAGAGGGAGAGTGAGAGAGCACAGAACCACTTAAATGATAAATCAAATTTTTTTTAAGCATTTTCCTTTGTCCAATAACCTTTTATTACAATCCTGCTGTCACAAATAAACTGTTTAACGCTTTGTGCCCTGTCATTCTCTGTGAACAGTAGAAGCAGGACTGTGCTGCACACATTATCTTAAAAAATGTTTGCAGCAATAGGTCTTGAATTTTAAATGGGGACAGGGCTGCCTACAGGTTTGTTAGCCTGACATCAACTTGTCTTTGGGCTGAGAAACCAAACATGGGGAGAACTGACTGAGAAAAAGAAAAATGAAGGCTGAAAATGAGAAAGAAAAGGAAAGAATGCTGTACCTATAATGTAAATCTCATGTTTAATTAGGAGGGCTGAAGAATTGTGGCCAGGAAAAACATGTTTCTCTGTAAGTGGTTTCGAATAGCACTGAAGATGAATATAATAAGGCTGACAAATACACCTTGGAGGGTGACTGCAAGAATAAAATCGATTTATTTAATAATTTAGAAATTGCTTCCAGCCATATCTCCCATTAAAATCTGAAGGCCATTGTATTCTGTATTTCTTTGGTCTTTTTTCTCCACTTTAGTTATGCTCCACCAGCTTTAATAAATAAGTAATACATGGGGGGAAAAACACTTATCTCGAGTGCTTTGCCACAACCCTGTAGGGCTCTTTGATTCTTTCTAACTCTAAATAGATCAAGTCAGGAGTAATCATCTCCCTGGAGAAGAATGATGTTTCAGAGTTTATATTTTAAATATAAGCATGGAAGTCCAAAAATTTAAATTAAAATTGTATTAATGACTGTCAAAATCAAAGCAGGTAAGCAACATATTCAATGCATATTCTACTTCCCAAAACCAAAGGAAAAATCACCTGGATATGCAAACAGCAGTCAGTAGCTACATATTCTTATGTAGGATGAGTTAAAGGAAAATGAGGGATAATAAGAGTAAAAATTAATCCAGGGACCATTTTTTTTTTATTCTATCACTCATTTTGAAGTTTTACATTTATAAATGTTTCTGCAGCTCAAGTTTCCCGAGATTTTTCTTCTGGCAGTGTTTTGACCTTAGTTGTTACAGATTCTTGTTTTGTACTGTGCATTTTAGAGAGAAAATATATTGGACAGTCCTGCTTGTTAATCAATTAAACATTAAGTACTCACCACCTTACTCATGCAAAAGCCAAATACAGTCCAGGCACAATTCTTCTGCAACTATTTTATGCAAAATTCATGGTGTGAATTCTATAAACAATTTATAAAGTCAAGTATGAGTTTGATATAGGTGCATATCAGCAATGTAGGCCAACTTCATTTACACTGGGAAGTTAAACAAAAGTACAGAAAATGCCTTTCTGCCCACTTCAGTTTGATGATAAAGCAAGCTGCATGGTCAGAGGGATCTTCCTTGTCTGCTCTGGCAGTTTAATGCTTTCACTTGTAAGACCAATAGAAAAGCTGAACCCTGCTGTAGCAATAGCTATAACAGTCTTCATTAATTCTTTTCAGTCAAGTACTTCCATTTTCTCCTAATAATGTTCATTTTAGCCATTCTAAAACTAAATAAAATGGAGAAAGGAAAGAGAAAAGAGCACACACTAAAAGCCACTATAAAAGAACTGGCTGAATGGATTTCTTTCAATTGATGTCATCAGACTTCAGATAAATAAATGCTAAATTTCGTTAACGTGCTCTTACTTTTCCCAAAATACCAACAAAAAGTAGCTTTAGAAAGGACTTACATAATAGCCCATGTACTTTTCCTTCAGCAGCTCGGGCAAGGCAGCACTCCCCACCTCAAACTGCTGTTTGGCAAGCCATGAGTGGACCATGGGAGCAGAGCCAGTGGTTCTGATCCGTGCCAACACCATGATTGGGAGGGGATCCAGGCCTGATTACACCCCATCTCCCAACACCTTAGCTTCTCATTGCCATTCTTTGGTCTTCTCAGACCCCCTTCCCATATCCTTGGTGCTGCATGGCTTTGTCCACACGTGGTTTGGGGGAGAAACCAGTCCATCTAGCTGCTTGCCAGCATGGCTTGGTGAGTCTAAGAAAGAAGCTGGCTCCGGGGGATCCCGCACCAAAACACTGACAGCTTTTTTGGCTGCACACGGACAAAGCCCTGATGACTGGATAAAAAGACGCTGGAGTTTCTCTGGCAATTGCCAGAGGATGGGTGAAATTTTCCCACATCAGGAACTTGAGGGGAGAAAACCCAAACAGCCCCTTTGCACTCTCATCACCCATAAAGAGGGAAGCATGCATCCCTTTGGCACTGGATGTTTTCAGCTTCTTTTCTTAAGGTTATGGGCAGTTCTCATCATTCCTGCAGCCCTAAGGGGAAGATAGTGAAGGCTGTAACATGACCTTGATGGTTTAGAGGGCAGGGCAAGGATGAGGATCCAGAGCACTGCTCTGTGGGTAGGTGTGACACCCACTCTCAAAGACAGTCCCTTTGGACAGTCTCATGGTGATCCTTGCACAAGCTTTTTTCAGATCTTTAGGGGCTCTCTTCAGCCATCCCCAAGAAGACCCCCATAGCCCCTAGCAGGTCTTGCAGACAGCAACCATTTTAAGGATTTCTTTCATTAGAGGACCCCTGAGAACTGGTGCTAAGGGCAGGCCCTGCCGAGTGGAAACAAACATGGAAATTGTCTACTGCTTGTTTTGGTGCTAATCTCATCAGGGAATATAGAGAACTGATTGCTGGGCAGAGAAACAAAAGCAGGTAATGGGTGGCTTGTGAGCTTCCCTCATCCCCTCTTTTCCATCTCAGGTAGCTTGCTCCCTTGTCAGGCTTAACCCAGATAAGCAGCACAGTAGCTGCGGCCAGCATGGCCAGCGTGCCATATTCCAACAGCCAGCTTTCCTTATAATCCTTATTATTCCTTACTGCTGAAATGGGGGAGGGGGAGCAGGAGGATTTTGCTGCTTTTTGTGCCTGTGCAGGGCTGTGAGTTCTCTCTTGTCTGCACAGGGGCCGGCTCACTGCTCCTGTGTGTGACCTGCAAGAAACCCAGCAAAAGGGAGGAGGCATTGCTGAAGCAAGCAAGGGACAAAAGTGACTTGGTTGTTGTTGCTGCTGCTGCTGCTGCTGCAGAGTTGCTAAGGGGAGGCACAGAGCCCCCTGGACATTACCACTGGAAAGTCATTAGGAAGCTCACAGCCACATCCCCAGCACAGATTGCAAGTCCTCCTCTCCCAAGGCAGACACAAGGCATGGGGGCTCAGGAGGAGGAGGGAGTGGGGTTCAGGAAGGAAAGAAGGGGGCAAGTCCCTTTCCCAAAAGGATGAGAAAGGGTGGGTGGAGATCAGCATGGGCAGACTGTGAGGTTTTTGGGGTGTGTTTCTTTCTTGTTACAAAGTTTGCCCCTCCCCCCCCTTCAGGATATTCTTTTTTTTCTTAAGTTTTATTCATGAGTTGTTAACCGTTTTGTTTAGCAAATCGGTTTATCCCAATGACCCTTCCCTGCTTTAATTTTTGAGATGGCAGATGGCTCTAAAGAAATCCCCCTTAAATGCAGAACCAGACCCAGCCTGTTTTTTCACACACTGGACCTGCATCAACATGCCAAGCACAGCTCCAGAAAAAAGGACAAAGTCCCCAAGAAAGAAGCAGGGAGGGAGAAGGAGGGGGAAGAGGAGAGAGAGAGACTAGACAGAGCCCAGGTTGATTATTTTCTGTATTGTTAATTGTCTAGGATTTCTCTCTGGCACAGTTTGCAACTCCCCCACCACTACTCTCTGCTCAGAGGCAACAAGCTCCATGGAGGATGTCCTGCAGGATTTGTATCCCAAGGTGCACATTGCAAGAGGTTGACATAAGAGGGAGGAGAAACAGATGGGAGTGAGGGGCTGTCCTAGGGTGACGCCTTAAACCAGGGCAGGGACCTGTGCAGGAATGAAAGGAAGGAATGCTGAAAGCAGAGGCAATGCTGAACCAAGCTGAGCAGCTGCACTGGTATGAAAATACAAAATGGGAACAGAGGGCTGGAAGGAAGTACAGAAAAAAACAGCCTGAAGCCCTAGCATCCTGAACTGACAGCTCAGCTTCCTGGTGACTCCTCATCTGCCATCCATGTGAAGGGCAAAGGGGCTTTCCAAAGCTAATTTGTCACAACCTTTGTAGAAGATCTCAATCCCACTTACCCATGCTCAACACATTTCAAGTTTTAACCCACTCAGTTGTTATGGCTGAATAAGTGAAGCATGTTTAAGCGCCATTATCAATCTCTTCCCTGTCTCTTTTTGAGAAAAATTCATTCTAATTGTCCCATTTGATATCTTTCTTGACTGGTAGTAATGCCACCTGGAGATGGCAAATTCCAAGAAGTGACTCTGTTCGTTTTTGCTCACCATGAGATAGCTCTGGTTGAAAATGTGGTCAGAACAGCAACCGTTAAAAAAAAAAAAAAAATAAAAAAGAAGCTAATGATGAAATGCATTCAAGTTCTGCAGTACTGGATTCCTCCTTGACCATTTTAAGCTTATGCTTAAAATGAGTGATCCCGAGCAGAGCTCGCAAATGGCAGTGTGAGCTCCCGATTCAAACCAATTCATTCCACTCTCCAGAGGGGCTGTACAAATACAGTTCTGTTCACCATTTAATCCCGTGTTTCATTTCAAGTATTTAAGTGAACCCTATTGCCTTTCCTGCCTAGCTTCAGTCATTTTGAGGGGGAAAATTGAGAAGTGGATGCAACCTCATTGTGTGACATGTCATAGTTCATCACACCAAAAAACAATGGGGAGAAGGCACGATCCCTTAACTCTTCCCTCTCTTACATTCAACTCTATGGAATTCTATGGGAGAAACACATGTAAGTGCTCTCCTGATCCAAGTACTACCAATAAATAGCCCATAGCCCATAGCCATAGCCAAGTATAATCATTACTACGTCACAGCATACTACTTTCTGTGTTGCACTGTTGAGAACAGATTGTATAAGATGCTAAGAGCTACAGACAGGATCATTTTTACCTCAAGAAATGTGTATGTTATGCCTGGAAAAATGCAAATTGCTGCAATCTTAAATTTCTTTGTGGAGTCTCTTGGCTTCTTTTCATTCTGCATGGCTTGTTTTTCACTTATCTTTTCCAAGTTCTGTCCTGAGACCACAGAGACAGTTGAGGAAAACAAAAGAGCCCCAACAGGATCAAAGTCTAAAAGCAGCCCTAAAGTCAGTGTTGATGAATCTCATGGATGAATCTGTAAGTGCCACTGTCACATGGGTCTGTCCTAACCCATACACAACAAGGAAACTGTTTCTCTTTTGGGGTATGCAAGGTACTCCTCCAGCATAACAAATCCAGTGGCCCCCCAATTACTTTCTCCAAGTGGTGCCAAGGAGATGTAAATGAAGTGGCCATGGTAATGTCCCCTCAACATTTCGAAGTTCTAACACTGCTGAAGAACAGAGCCAGGCTGTTGACTTCACTGTTTGATCTCATGTCTATCTTCATGTGAACTGTTTGTCTAGCTCAAAACACATCCCAGCTCTGGTACTATTAGAGACAAGTGACCAATTTCCCTCAAATGACTTACCTGCAGGGCACAGGTTCGGGTTTTTTTAGATTTTGCTTATTGCCCAAATGGACTGTGATTTCCTCAAGTGTTTTCACTCAAACCATTTTTCCCCAGTGTTTGATTTCTGTGTAATGTCAGTTAACTGAGATGGTCCATGATTATTTCTGTTCCCTGATGCTGCTCAGTCTGGAGGTCTATCAAACCACTGTGGCTTCCATTCACTCAAGGAGAGGTAGCAGCAAAACAGCATTTGGAGATTTTATAAAATATTAAACCTCCTGTTTTCTAGGCCACACAGTCCTTGCCTGAGGCAGCATTCATATAAAAAGTTAAGCTATTACAAGATTTATTGCCTGGATGCAAAGGAGCACACAAAATTGAAGTCTATGTCTCAGCCAGTTGGAAAGAAAGCAGATATTCCTTCTAAGGTGCCCTGAACTGGGCTGGAGACAGGCAACAAGACGTGCAGTCGGCCCAGTGCAGACCAACTTGTGCTGAAATAAAAGCACCAGCCTGGAAGTGTTTGTGCTGTATAAAATCATTTTATTATAGAGGACACAGTCAGACAGAGCCCAGGTACACAGTGCAGCTTCATCCATGCAAGGGTGAATCACACCATCGGTCACTAGCAGGAGGGATCCTGACAGTAGATGCAAACAGCTGGCTATGGAGGAACCTTCAGTACATTCATTTAGATTTTAGATTCATTCATACAGCCCTCAGTCACCACGAGCTTAACCATGCTGCACTCCAGATGGGCTAAAGATGTGTGGTGTTTGGGAAGGGAAATCACTGCTCTGCCCTCATATGCCAACTGTACTCAGCATTGATACATGGACCAAGCTTCCCAGGGGTGCCTAAGAAAGATGTGCATTTCTAAGACCTAATGCTTTATTTCTTCTCTGCGCTGCTCAGTGTCTCCAGATTGACAGATGATTTTTTTTCATTACATTCATATGAGGAATATGGTTTAACAGAAGCTCAGAATCAAGAGGACCATTTTCAAGTGGTTTTATGAAGACATATGGAAACCAGGTCTCTCTATATCCCTGATGAGACTTCTTCTATCCTAACTATTGCACTTTAGCTTTCTGCCTCCAAAGTAGTAATTCTCCAGTGCTTGACAAAGCTTTCAACTTGACACTGCAGGGAAGCAGCAGCACGGTGAATCTGCTGTGCCACCTGTCTCAAACTGAATATTGTAAGATGAACTGCATGCTCTGAAGAACAGAAGTAGTCTTCATTGGTCGTACCATATCCCTCTCACTGGAAAGCCTTTGCCTCCAGCAAAGATTTGGTATGCATCCTGGAGCAAGTTTTACCCATCACAAGTGTCATGGTCGCTCGTGTCCACAGAGCCAAAACATTCACTAGTTGCAGCAGGAAGAATATTCCCATTTTAACATGTGCACACACACTAAGACATACAACAGTGGCAGTACTTTTTCAAGCCAAAGGAACATCTAATGCCATTTCCAACCTTGATTTAGCCATAAATCCCCACAGATCATAGGCTTAAGCTGGAAGGAACCTCTGAGGTCACTTCATCCAACCAACATCCCAGAGCTTAAAAACAATCACCAGCTTCACTGAAACCAGGCTGTTTGCCCTGGCATTGAGATGACAAGCCACTAACTCCAACTAAAAGGGTATGTTCTGAGTCCAAAACCTCCAAATATTTACAACTATGCTCTCTGAAGAGAAAAATAAGCTCTTTGTTCTTCTTTTCTTACCCTATTTGTAGAACATACCTTTTCTCTCTTTGCATTGTCAGCTGAGTAACCGGGTAATATGACCTCAGAAATGTTCTACAGTAATGACCCAAAATTCAACAATATCATATAAGGTTGACATCTGTGCTGGTCCATCAGTGACCAGACAATCATGGAATAGTCTAGTTTTAAAGGGGTCTCAAAAGTTCATCTAGTCCAATTCCCCTGCAATTATCAGACATCTTCAACTAGATCAGTTTGCTCAGAGCCACATCCAACCTCACCTTTTATGTTTCCAGTGATGGGACATTTACCATTTCTCTGATTAGCCAGTGCCAGTGTTTCACCACACCCATTGTAAAAAATTTCTTCCTCATATCTCCTCTAAACTGACCCTCATATAAGTTAAAGCCATTACCCATTGTCCTATTGCAACAGTCCCTGCTAAAAAGTTTGTCCCTGTCATTCTTATAAGCTCCCTTTAGATACTGAAAGACCACAATAAGGTTTCTCCAGAAACTTCTCTTCTCCAGGATGAGCAGCCTCAATTCTCACAACCTATCTTCACAGCAGAAGTAGTCCATTCCTCTGATCATTTTTGGGATCCTCCTCAAGGCCCACTCCAATGGGTCCGTGTCCTTCCTGTACTGGGGATCCCAGAGCTGGATGCAGCACTGGAGGTGGGGTCACACCAGAGCAGAACAGAGCAGAGCAGAAGGGCAGAATCCCCTCCCCTGCCTTCCTGGCCACACTTCTTTTGTTGCAGCCCAGGATACAATTGGCTCTCTGGGCTATAAGCTCACAATGTCAGGTTGTGCCCAGTTTTTCATCAGCATCTCCAAGTCCTTGTTGGCAGGGCTCATCTCAATCCATTCATCCCCCAGCCTGTGTTCCTACCAGGGATTGCCTTGACCCAGGTGCAGCATCTTGCACTTGGTCTTGTTAAAATTCATCAGGTTTCCATGGCCCCACTTCTTCAATCTGTACAGGTCCCTCTGGATGGCATCCCATCCCTCAGGCATGTTAGCTGCACCACTCAGCTTGATGTCATCTGCAAACTTGCTGAGGGTACACTCCATCCCACTGCCCATGCCATTGACAAAGATACTAACAGTGCTGGTCCCACTACAAACCCTGGGGGACACCTTTGGCCACCAATGTCCATCTGGACACTGGACTGGTGACCTCTATCCTTTGGATGGGTCCATTCAACTCATTCCTTATCCACATACCAGTGCAACCATTAAATCTGTATGACTCCATTTTGGGGAGAAGGATATTGTGGGAGATCATGTCAAAGACCTTACAGAAGTCCAGACAGAACATAAAACAAAGCACAGGTAAATGTTTAAAATGGTTCCAGGATCACGAAAGTACAGTGTTCCCACTTACCTTATTTTCAAAGATGTGTCCACAGTGCACAATATAGAAGTGTAGTTCATTATAATTAATTTTAAAAATAGGAAAAAACCCCAACATTAGTATTAATAACAGAACTCATATGTACCAAGGAAAAATATTACTGCTGCCTTGGCTGTATAAATTTAAATTCACTGCTGCAGTCCTCTCTGTTACATCAGTTGACTGCCTTCTTGGGAAATGTTTATGTGACTAAGGGTCAGGATCAGGCCCAATATAAATAAAAATATGATCACTTAGAGAGAGCTTTACATCTGTACAAACACTGTCTGATGAATTCCTGGTGGAGTTCTGCTGTTGACTAAGGAAATCATGTGAGAACTTCCACAATAAGTGAAGTAGCAACATATTTTGGATCAAAGAAAATCATACAGAAAAGCAAACTACTATGCATAGGGTTGCAGTCATTCTTGGCATATTTCTGCTAAGTCATTTAAACCCTCTTTAGGCACTGCCACTATTTACCATATAGAAAAATATCCTGGACTTTGATTTGAAAGACCTTCAGTCTTTGATATCAGAGCTCTCATGTTTAACCAAGAGCACAGTCTTCAGGGGAAGAAGGTGATATGTGCAAACTTCAGCTCCATACACCCTGAACTCCTTACTGCAGAGGTGACCTTTTCATTTTGCTGTTGTGCAGTGTGAGCACAGCAAGGTCCACATCCACACCAAAGATTCCAAGGTACTCAGGAACACAAAAAAATAGCAACAGTCCAAATTTAACCAGGGTATGACTACACTGAAACTGACACCAAATGCTGCAGCTGGATGCTCTTCTTGAAGTGAATCTCTATGGAAAGTGCATGCATTTCCACATGGCTTTAAGGAACTGCAGCATTCCCTGTGGCTGCAGGAGCTGTACCTGTTGAGAACCTCCACTAGACTCTATTCTGGCTGTCTTCACCTCAAGCCATCTGCACAAGACCAGATAAAGGCAGTTTGACTGGTTTACTGGACAGTGGCTAGTAAATACTACAAATAGTATTTTCAGAGTCAGACCATAAAAGATGAGTGTCCTGTCAATTTACCTGCTAGATGTCATCAAATACTTTGCCTTGGTTTTTCATATCCTCCCATGTCCTCTAACTTAGGTTCCAACAGCTACCTTATTATATTCTAAAACCCCACTGAAAGATAATTTACTAAAATTGCCCACACTATTCACATACTGTGGCTTTTAGATCAACAGCTGATGTTTAGACCCCCAAATATAGGATGGTATAAACTGGTGTTCAGTCTATCTTAATCCCCTGAGTCTGAATGTCAGCCTTCAATGCTGACCAGTTTTTGATGCTCCAGAGCACAAGGCCATTCAGTCTGTAATTCTGGCATGCAGAAGGAGTCTCACCAGTTGGCATGGAGACCTCCTGGCAAGAGGTTTTAGAGCTGCAGAGGAAGGCACTGCAGAAATAGCAAGAGGAAGAGCGGAGATCCGTAATGCCAGAGTCAGCATGCACCAAAAAGGCAGGTGAGGGTAAACACATGGATGAGTTGTGTTGTAATCAAATGAAACCTGCAGCCCTAGTGATGCAAAAATGTTGAGTGAGGAGATCTAAACAGCAGAGCCCATTCGATACAGATCCAGCTCGCAAGGATATAAATATATGGATGAGCTGCTAGCCTTGGAACAAGTTAAAGGGAAGTAGATGCAGCAGTTACAGATCAAAGTAGCAGAAAACTCCTAACATTTTTATTTAAAAACAGAGAATTTCAACCACTGTCCAGTCAACTGGTCAAACTGCCTGCAGGGAGAAAATTTAGAGAAATGATTTCTCATCACCTAAATGCTCTAAAATTAGCATTTCGAGGAAATAATGTCAAGAGGAAAAATTATTCTTGGCATGGAATTAAAACACAGTAGATAATGTTACCTGAGCTACTTTTACTGGCTGCAAAATAACTAAAATATGTCCAAAGGGTTAGTTTGGTACCAAAAAAAGGACCTGGTAACAGCATATTTGAAAACAAAAGACATGTCAGCAAATGAACAGGAAAATATCCTGAAGGTTTAAAGGAAGGAAATTAAATCCTAGGAGGTAGCAAGAATACATCTTTTCATGAGATTGATAAGAAAATCTCCAAGGCATGTATATTGATGAACATAAAAATAAAATTTAAAAAAAAGGATGAAACACAAAAACAAGAAACTAATGAACACAGCTGCCTGGCTTGGCTCGAGGGCCTCTTTGAACCAGTTAGAAGCCCTTCAGCACTTGGAAATCCGACAAAACTGATGCAAATAACAAGGATAAAGTACAGCAAGGGAGAGGTAAGGAGTGAAAGAGAGAGGCTGAAAGGTTTTCCCAGAGAAGCTATACCTAAAAGTCATAGAAGCTGCTTATAAACAAGAACTCAGTAGGGAGAAATGCAGTGTCTGTTGGATTGTTAGGAATTACAAGAAGTGATTGTCAGGCAGAGGCAGAGAAAGCAGGAGCCGTACAAGGGATCTCTAAGTTATAACATGATTGTTTTTCTTCAGAGATGGATACTTTTAGCATTTCAAGGAACAGTCTTTTATTGTCATATTTTAAATGGCTTCACAGATTACATGCCCATATCCAAACACTTGGGCAAAGTTTACAGAAACCATTATTCATTATTATTGTTATGATTGTTACATGCACATATTTCCAAGCAACTAAATAATTACCACCATGTTTCCATGCAGAATATTTTTTTTACAATCTCAAAACATAATGGCACCAGACACACTGAATAGAGAAATGTGTTTTTGATTATGTCTTGGTAATAATTGCCTTCACTGCTTCATATGAATTGAATATTTAAAATATCCTCATAAAAATAGCAATCCTTTAATAGGTATTATCCTCTTCCATAATGGAAGTACAGGTCATGGAACACCTTCCTTTCCTCATTGCTGATGCTGCTAGAAACCAGGTTGATAACTTCATTGTTGCTGCAACATTTCTGAAAGATTTACAGGTGTCTAAAAAGGTAGATAACAACCCCTGCTTTAAGCAATTGCTCACCAGCACACGACTGAGAATCTTCTCTCTAAGAACTCCAGATAAGGTGTTTGGCCTGAAATAAAAGAGCTTTTCCAGTTTCTTGGTAAGAGAGAAAAAGAGAGTTCTTTATCGAAAGCATATTAGCATATTTTGCCTCATTAATAACTCCACTGCAGCATTAATTTGCTTAATTATTGCACTTGGAATTCAACATGGTAGCTAATTAA
The DNA here is from genome assembly GCA_013397245.1 of Thryothorus ludovicianus. NCBI lineage: Eukaryota > Metazoa > Chordata > Aves > Passeriformes > Certhiidae > Thryothorus > Thryothorus ludovicianus. The sequence goes on along the minus strand of VZTB01006820.1, from coordinate 156,701 downwards.
TTCAAAGGCTGGGGAAAAAAATGAAATCATAACACACACCCCCCACTGTTTTGGGAGCACACTTTTTGGGAATTTTTTTTTTTTACTGTTTCATGAAACACTAAGTCTATGAATACAGTAAGTTAAAAGTTATCTTTTTAATTATTTATTTTAATACCTTTTCCCAGGTTTGTCCATTTAGTCTTCTCTCCCGATGAATCTTCTTACAACAAATGGAGTTAATGCACCTCAACAGTCTGCTACTGGGACTTCCAACCCCATTACCCAGTATTAAGAACTTGTTCTCTTCCTCTGCAAATCTTTCTGTCTATTTTACTGACAAAGGTCAAAAGGCATACTAAATTCTTAAGAGGTCATTTGAAAATAAGAGTTCACTTCTCTCCAAACAGCCTCAAAAAGGACCAAAAAAAATCCAACAAAACACCACTCTCCATTTCCTTAAATCATTCATTGTAGCTGAAAAATAAAATCTTGTGATATATGGGTCATGTGCAACATTCTAACCATCAGAATCAGGAATGATATTCCAGTATAGAACCTTCTTAACCGCTTGCTTATCAGTTTTATCACAAGACAAAACCACCAGAAACCAGTTAATGCTGCAGGCTACCCTCAGCTGTCTCCCAGATGATGCTGCAAAAGCTGCCCAGTAACTCAGGGGACTCTCACTGTGGTGTTACAGTGATGCTCACAGAGGCATGTGGTCCATAGCTGTGCTAACAGAAAATCTCAACTGAATACAGCTACATCAGGAAATAATTATTTCCATCCCTGCTACTCTATCTGAAGAAAATAGTTCTATATTGATAACAGGCTGCTGTAACTGGGCTGATCACCATGTCACACTTTTGTTGCTGGTGCAGCTCAGCTCCCACTGCAGGCACTTTTCTGCTTGAGTCTGTTACTGTCCTCGTCCATTTATACTTTGCCACATATCAGCTTGGTGGCACAGCAGAGGATTTCACAAGGTGTTGGCCTCAACTGTTCACACTTTCATTCTCTTGTGTTGTCTGCATTTATATAACAAGCTTGCTTACCATCAGCTGTACTTTTTAAAGAGAAATAACAGGAGTGGGGATTGATAGAATCTGCTGAAGGTAACTTGAACCTTTTGAAGCCTGGTGTTGTAGGTCATATAAGGCTGCAAAACTATTGTGTTTAATGAGTCTCTCTGCTGCATTGGCAATATTTACATAAGGAGCAAAGCAGTCCACTGGTGTAAGGGTAACTTTATTAGGGGTTTTGGTGCCCCATTCACAAGCTATTTAGCCCTGGAAGTACCTAATGAAAGTAGTCATTCTCTTTACAGTTGAAAACATTCTCTTTCCAATGGAAAACATTCTAAAAAATTCAGAGTTCTGGTTCCTGGCAAGCCTAAATCTGCTCCAGGTGTAGGGAGCTCAGCCGTATAGACTAACAAGATGCAGGCAAAGTATACAACAAACTGAGTTCCTTGTGCAGCCCCCTCCAAGACTTACTGACAAAGCACACCTAACACTGATGCAGTCTCAGTGCTCACAAAATGCCCCCTGAGGCATTCTACTTCTAAAAAGCATTTGGAAAAGGAGATGTTGAGGGTGGTACCCTTCATCTATAGAATAGTTTGAAGGGGCTTTCAGAGAGGTTCACACAACCATCTTGTCTCTTACAATTCCTGCCCCCTCTTCCATCCCTTCACCCTGGAATCATGTCTAAGGGGCCTTTTCTCCTGCAATGTTCCTCCCCACTTCATAAGCCCATCATCTGGTAGTTGTGACCTACAGATTCAAACCCTCTCCACAAGAGCAGAGAACAAACCTGGGTCTATAACTTGGATAACTGTCATAACCAGGAGGCCACCATGCAAGAGACAGACTCTTCATCATGTTCTAGATGTCTCTTGCAGAAAAATAATGAGACTTGTCCCATCCTTTAAGAATAATAAAAATTGTTGTTTGAAAAGGCCAATGAGGTGGGATCTGCTGCTTTAGTGCAGCCAGGAGGTGGGCATTTGGGGCTGCAGGCTGGGAGGGTTTTGGACTTGGCAGCCCTTAGCCATCCATTCCCAGCTCACAAGTTTGGTCAGCCCTGCAAACCATCGAAATCCTTCTGAGAAGCCAAGCCCATAGCCATGCTTGAGAGCTTCAGCTTGGCAAGTGAAAGATGGGCAGCAGACCAGCCACGTGGGGTTGGAGCACTCCTTCCAAATCTTGCCTCTGGTTTCTGGGTACTGAAGTGCTCTAGGCTGGAAATTCTGTAGCATTCAGTGTCACATTCATTACAAAAATGAAGGATGTTTCTAAATTAAACATGAGGCTAAATAATGAGAGCACATACACTGTTATTTATCTGACTTTTTAAATCACTTTGTATATTTTATATATCAGACCACTTCAAGAACAGAATGAACCATAAATTTTTGTGCAGCTACCTCAGTGTCTGCATCACCAGATTTTCCAGTACACTTTCTGTGGGATAATCTGGTATCCAGGAAAGAATGGGGTAAATTTGGTACTACCTGGATGTTTCTGCTAAGAAGTAAGCAGCAAAAAGAGTCAGTTTTGCCACTGAAATGTTAGTTTTCCTTGCTGCATTGATCCAGTTTATGAATGAAGCCGACCAAATCCCTTTAGATGAAAATTATGGCTTGGGGCTATCTACAATCACTTATGGATAGTCTACTTTTGGGGTATCTTCCTTTCCTGCTGTTCCTGAGGGAAGCTAATTCCTTGGTCACAGTTCTGTGTCAAGCTATAGCATCCCCAGCAAGTTCTTTATTGGGGGAATTACAGACTGGACACCCAGAGCAGAGAGCCAAAGCTGAGCTGAATTAGCAAAACATCTATTTAAGGAAACATGTCTAGCATCTGTTTTATCGAGCATATGTACTCTGCTCATTGCTGTGCACCATTAAGACTCATGCAGAGCTCATAAGGCACACATGAGCACTGCAGAAGCCCCGAGATTGTTATTTTTTTTCCTTCTTTACTTTGCCTCATCAAGATTTCATTCAGGACCACTCTAGCCTAAAATTACACCAATAGTAAAACTAAAATCCCCCTGATAATGATCTGAAGGACAAGGAGGCATCAAATACAAGAGGGAATTTTCAGAGTGACTAATACACATTGGGGACATGACCTTATTTCAGCTACAGGAGTCTGGATAACTGAGGACAGATGCACTACCTTATACATGGGAACACACGTTTAACCACTGTTAATAATGACAGGATCTAACAAGACAGGATGCTCTGTCCTCTGGCTGTGTTGATCCCAGCAGGAGTATGTCCTGAGTCAGTCTGCCTTCTCACGGACTGAGGGAGGACATCCAGTGGGAGAACAGTCCCCTCTTCCACCATCCCATGTCCCCCAGACAGCCATTTTCAGAAGCACCTTCACCAAACACAGAGACTCCTCCCCACCTACCATTCATGATGGATAGGACAGAGGAAAACCTGTGGTACAGTCCTCATCCACATGCTTCTGGTCCCTGGCTCTGCACACTGGGAGAACCTGGCAAGAAGCCTTTCTCCAGACGATTCCCAGACAATAGCATCCCAGCTACTTTATGTGGAGTCTGACCCAGAAGGGAAGAAACAACCCTGCTCAAGCACTGAACTGTCTCACTGCCTTATTTCTGGTGTCGACCCCCCAAAAGGCACACAGGCCAGGAGGTTAATCTAAAATAACAAGAATGTTCAGAAGCTGGCAGCTGGATCTCCTCGGGGCTCACAAGGGGCAGATCAGCCAGTCATTGCTTTCATTATCTGGATTACAATAAAAAGAGAGAAAAGAGGGTAAGAGGCAATCACTTCCCTGCAGACTTCTTCCCCAGATGTTAAACCAGCTGGCTACAAAACCCACACAGAGACTTTGCTGCCAAAGCCAGAGTTGACAACAGGAGATGGAAATAGGGCCTATACCTTTTCCTCTCCTGCAAAAACAGATCAAATTATCTGTATCACAGCCTGAACCTGCAACAGCAGATGCCACCTGGGATACTGCTCTGCAGAGTCACACATCCTCATTGGTACCAGGTCCCTCAGGGTTTGGAGAAGATCTTTGCTGCATGCACCACCTCTTGCCAGTGGGCCTGGAAGGGCAGTTCCATGAGGATCACAAGCTGTGGGACCTTGGGGCCCACACTTTGCATTGCTTTTGCCCTGAATCTCTGCAGCTCCATCCCCATATGGCCTCACAATGTCTTACACTCCACACCATTGCTTCAAGCTGTCGCAGTGACCCTCCTCCAAAGACTTTTCATCCTTCTTCTGTTAAATCTTCACCTTCCCATTTGTCAAGCACATGTTTCGTGTTTGTTTTTAAAGTACACTGCTCATGAGAAAGGCACTTAGTCCACTAGGCAAGGCAGGAGAGGCAGCTCAAACAGACACCTGCATTGGAGAGAGAATAGTTCTGCCTTCTGGTGATTCATAATATTCTGTGTTATATGCAGGGGATTCAGCAAATCCTCCTTAGGAAAACTCCCTCGTGTCTCTGAACTGAAGGGTTGGCACTCTGCATCCTGCTCAGCCACAGAATGCTGGCTTTCATAGCAGGTAAATAAAAACATTATTGCCAAATGCTTCTCCCTCCTTGTTTAAAAAAAAAAAAAA
>VZTB01006820.1:139582-152088 GCA_013397245.1 Thryothorus ludovicianus | reverse complement strand
AAAAAAAAAAACAAAAACAACACAACAGTCTGTTGATAAAAAAATTTGATTTACATAACTATCAACAATCAACCTGATAACACAGAGCAGTCAACACTGATAAGCAGAAATTGGGACATTTACCAGCTTCAGTATGCTTGAAATCCTGTGTTGTCTCTTTAAAAACAATGAAAAACCATTCTGGATAAAATCTTTCAGAATGTTTTATTTCCTCAAGAGAACAGATCTCTGTTCTTGAAAAAAAAAGACTCTCTAATATTAAAATATACTTAACCTGATAGAACAGAACGTCTCCTTTGAAGTTGCTTCAATCTTTTTAAATATCTAAAGGACCTAACCCACACAGGGCTTGCACGTTTTCAGCTTGAAAAAAAAAATCAAAGCTTTCTCCCCTATTTTCCCCCACGTACACCCGCTTGCCAATTATGGGAATTAGAAAAAAAAAAATCCGTGTATGAAAGAGGTAGAGCTTTTTACACTTTTGTAATTATGCGCAGGATTTAATCATTTGGGGAGAGGGACTGCTTGGGGGGAGAGGAGAGTTTTATTCCAAGGCACTTTCATCCTGGACCAAGCATCAGCCACCAGGTGATTTTTCACAAGGATCGCCACGCTCCTCTGCTTAACAGCTCATCTCCGATTTGCTTGAACGATCAACAGCTCCTCATCTCCTTTATTAGTCTCTCTGTTTATCTGCCCAGCAATGAGCTCCAGCTCCCGTAGCCAGAGAACAAGCCAAGAATAGCCAGATCCAGAGCTGTGAAAGATATTCTTCCAGCATCATCTGGCTCCTTGGCAGAGTCTGCGGGCAGCTGTACTCACAGCCCTGTCCCTGCCGCTGGGTATGTCATGTGGCCGTGCCATAGTGGTACTGGCTGAGCATCTCTGTCCTCCTGGACACAATTTTCCTTTGATTCACCTTGAATTCGAGAAACTCGTTATATGACTGTTGTCTCAGATTTGATAAATAAGGCTTTTTTTTTTTTTTTAATGGCTGCCCATAAAAAATAACCAACACCTCTTGTTTCTGCTGTCGTACTTTATAAATCTACATGCTGCCTTTCAGGACCATTCCCTTTGCCATACAGGGTGTACTTCAGCAACACTTTTTCACAGCACACGAGCAGGATCTTTTCCAGCTGATTTGTAGCACAGGGGCCGGACTTCTTCACTGAGGGATAAACAAAAAGCCTGAAAAAAAGGCATGAAGCAGAGGACAGGATGGCTACCTCACAGCTGCTCTGGAGATTAGAGCTATGTTAGTCAGTCCATGATTTTCAAAATATATTTACCTCTTTTTTTTCAGGAAAACTAAAAAACACTAAAAAAAATTAAAATAAGCAAAATGTTATCTCTGATTTAAATGATATAATCTTGCACAACTCTTGCCTTGTGCTTTTCACTTCCTTCTTTCCTTCTTCCTCCTTTTCTTCCTTTCACAAGAAAGATCAGTAAAAGCTCTATGTATATGAGCTACGAGTCTCATCTATAAAAATAGTGTCTTAAAATATTACTCATATCACACTGTTGCACAGTCAAATTTCATAGGAAACAAAGCACTAAATGCAACATAAATTACATCAGCATTACAACTTGGGCATAAATTATCTGAACTAAACAAAATCTGACCTTGCTTCTACTAGTTTGGTCAGTGTCTCCATTTTAGATGCTGCAGGTCATCCTTAAACATAAGTTTGTCCTTTCAGTTGATTTTTACATTTACATTGATTTAATAAATCATGACATAACAAGCATTAAAATATAAGCATTTTCTACCTAAGGAACTAGCAGTCTGTCATCTTCAGCAGTAGATGTGACACAGCTGAACACTTGAATCAAAAAAAAAGAGAATATTTCCATGGACTGCAACTGATGCAATTGTGTACAGGCATTTATTTGTCTGCTTAAAATTTCAACCCCAATAGTTTTTTCCTTTCTTATTGTATTTGTCTAAATCCAATTGTGAGTTCTTCAGGGCAGCAATCTGTCTCCTCATATGTTCATAAAGCACCATGTACACCTATGGCACTCTGTAATAAGTAATTTCTGATCTGTTTATGATTAGAGAGGGATTTCAGGTGAAATATAGTAAATTGAAATAGACAGGCGACAAGGACAGCTTACATTGCCAACGTCCTTAGGTCGGGCATGGTCTTCAGCACAGGATGGCAGCCAACATGCTATGCACAGTTTGAGCTTGCCCATGTGCAGCTCTAAACGCATTTGAGAGCCACCCTACAACCATCCCCCACACCCTGACACCATGCCCTGAAACAACACATTCTGCAGCATGGGAGCACTCTCCGTGAAATGCTTTGTGCTGCAATACACATCTGTTTATAAGGATATCTACTGTTTTTTCCAGGCTTACTCTCTGGAGAGGAAGCCAGATATGCTGCGGAATGACTGGAAAGACAGGAGTGCACTGTCTCAACAGGAGGTGGAAAGAAAGTGGAACAAGCCACAGAAGGGGGAGCAGAGGGTGAAGGTGAGAATTTATTATATTAATATGATCATCTGGTGACTTGCTCAAGGGATGAACACATCCAGACCAGTCTGTTTCCCACTTAATGGCACTTGGTTTGTGCAGGTGATATATCTAACGTGAGAGTCCAGCTGCCTGATACATGCAGAGATGAAGCTCCCAGCATGCTCAGGATTACCATATTTATGATAGCAAGAAGACACGTGATAGCCTTCTGGGAGCAAGCATCAGATCAGGCCTTTGCCTGCACCCCAGGACAGGATGATGCTATTGGTGGTCATCCTAAAATCCCCCATCTTCCAGAAACTCAGCCCTACACAAACCCTTGTTGCCCCCCAAAGACAAGGGCTTTTCCTCAGCCCTTCCCATTCCAGATTCCTCAGCTTTCTCATAAAGTGCCTATACCCAGCATTTGTGGTCCCAGACCCCTCAAACCATCTCAGAGCCCAAATTCCCCAGCTTTCCAGACCACCACTCCTAGCCTCTCCTACTCCAGCTGCTGTCTCCTAAGCCAGCATTCTCACCATATCTCTCCCATCAATTTCCCCACCAAGACCTCAGCTCCCTAGACTTTCCCAAACCCCATAACACTCCCCAGCCCTGCACCACAGACTTGTCATCTCACAGCTCCCTTTCCTCCCTCTGAGGTATACCCATATTTCCCCCCTTTCAAATAGTCCCACCAAGTCCCTTTACCACCCAGTCCCCCCACCTGGTTCCCCTTCCCCATTTTTGCTCACAGTCTGAATTTTCCCATCACCCCATCTCCCTGCTATGTCCTCTCTATACAGAGAGCCCAACCTGTCTGTATCCCTGCCATTTGTATCTGCCATGCTGCTGACAAGCCCGACATCCCAATGGGAGCAGACCTCCAGCTTCCAGCTTCCCCCACCAGATGAAATCCCACAGCTCCCTTTCCCTGACCACTTCTTCTCCAAAAGAGTCAGTCTGGAGAAAATTCCCATCCATAAAGACTTCACTGAGATTTTAAGTGTCTGGAAGGGTTTTAGAAAAGCAAAATCAATAGCTTTCATTTATTTTATTTCAGGATTTCAAAGGGACCTAGCTACAGGCTGAGCCACTGCCCTCTGTGGAGGGCTATCTTATGGCAACACAAGGAGATGTCTTGCCCAAGAACACACACAGAGGCTAAGAACTGAACCTTCAAACTCATAAGGCACACCTTAAACCAAACAGTGTCTGTGCATCATTTTTGGCTGCCCAAAATGAGTTCTGCACAGCTCTGTTTTAAGGCTCACCTGGGTCTTCAGCCTTTGACCACGTTAGAAGCCTCTTTTCTTCCTCAAAAATCTACAGCCTCCAAATAAAGTTTTGCTGCTATTTATTCTCTAAAGCCACATTCCCAAAGCAGCAAAACAAGAAAGAGGTTTCTTCCTCAAGGTGGGAAGAGCAAAGGTTTACAGCTGCAGGGGAAAAGAAGACCAAGAAGGTCACTGTGTGCCTGGAGGACAGTAACAAAAGAAGTCACCACATGGGCAGCCAAAGTTTGTAGCTTAATAGGTAATGACTGATCTAAACGCCCATCATGCCAGCTTGTGTCATTACAGGGCAAACAGGACAGGCTTTTCCCTCCACAGACCTATATATTTCCATGGCTATGACACCCAAGAGAATTGTGCTGGAAGTACATTGGTAAGACTGCAAAGTCAGGCGCTTAAACTAGGAAATATGGGGCCTAAGATAGACTTTGCAGCACCAGTCACACTGTGATACAATCTTCATTTGCCCAGAGAAGTGTCACATTCTCCTACTCTGCTCCACAGACCCAAGAGTTTCAGTGGTGTATTCTGGGTCCTTGCTCCTTGGTCATAATTTCCTCACATCACTCAAGCCCTGCTCAGGATGGAAGCAATAATTTACTCATAGACTTTTCTTTGGCCTTCCCTGCTCTTAAATTAGAGTGATTCACAGATGTTAATTATCTTATTTCCATAATGAACCTGTGGAAGGAAGGTGTATCATTAACTCCACATTACAGCTGGTGAGCTGAGACACAGAACTGCAAGTTAGTAGATTAATATTGGCTAATTTTGCACACCTAAGCTGAAACAATCAAGGCTAGCTTTCCTTTCACTCTGTAGGGCCTGACATTGCAAAATCCATGATGCTTTATTCACGTCTCCTTGGACTTTAAGGTACAGATCCTGGAAAAGCATAACTTCATAAGCAGCTCTCCCACAGTTGTCCCCAGAGTTGCAAACCTCAGGTCCATCATACAGACCATGTCCTGTTTGAGAAAGCACAGAGCCAAGACCAGCATTGTGCTACCATGGCTAACCATTCTAGAAATCAAGAGCATTAGGAATGTTTTGCTGGAGGGTTTTTATGGCTTTTCCTGATGCTAGACAAATAGTTGGCTCTGTCTCTCAAGTAGCCAGAATACTGATTCAAGTTTGTGGCAGGCCAGCAAAAAAGAGGGGAAGGTTATCTGCTTAATCTCATTTCTACTTAACTCCTACAGGCTGCACTATTTAAAATGTGTAGTCCAGTTTGGTTGACTGCTTGTCAAAATGGCACAAGCCATCTGCCTGCATCTTCTTGCAAAATGTCAAATCCTCAAATGAAACCATGAGAACTCCATGATTTAGATGGGAAAAAAAAAAAAAGAAAAAAGAAGGAGTGAGCCCGGATATTTATCCCACAGGCAAAACAACTATAAAAAAGCCTAGGAAAAATTTACCCTAGTTTCCGTTCTGGAGAGAACTAACCTGCTTCAGCTGAAACTTTCTCTTAGAAAGAACTAACAGCCTGAAGTCAACACTCAGGATGGAAAATTTCAGCTTATAACAGTTAACATGCTGAAGAATAAGCTCGTTTAGTAAGACATCTATCCAGTGTAAGTATTGTTATTACAGGACACAGTGAGCCCCGAGTGCCTTTCCCCAACGGTGCTGTTTTTACCCCCAGTACCTTTGCCTGGCTCTCTGCTGCCCCTTCCCAGCCCAGGTCTCCCAAGGCAAGACTTACATTGCCACCCACACAACCCAACCTGACACCAAGTTCTCACCTTGACTAAAATATCTGGGGTAAGATAGCACAGCAAGCCAATTCTGGGGAGCCACTAATCCAGAACAAGCTACAGCTCTCCTATATATACTTGCAGTTCTATATATTTTGTGCTTTTTACTGTCCTTATCTCCTGCAGGTCTGTCACAGGTTTTTTTGACTGGTTAATGGCTTTATTCCCAAGCTGAGCACACAATCTCCAGTCATTAGTGAGCAGCATTTGGATGTGGTATATCGTTCTCTTTGCAATGCCAGGGGTGTCTTGCACAAGCCTCCGTCACTCTTTTGATGGACTGTAGACAGCTTGCTCATTAGTTTAGTATCTAATTGCATATCAGTCACACTCTCAAGCTCCTCATTACTTCACTTACACAGCTACAGTAATTAGATTTCACATTTCTTTACACTCTCATGGCATTGTTTTAGCCTACTGAGGAGGCACTCATATATAATACACATATATTATAAATTATCTCCTGTAATTATCATATTCATTATAATATATAACACATGCATATACATACATAATGTTGCTGAGGCAAACTCAAACCTCTTCAGTTCTAAATGTTCATGATGCTCCAAGAGCATCTCCAACTGCTTGTTTGTTAGTTTTAACTTCGGCAAGGCTTCACCTATCTGTGACCCTTTGCTTACAAACCGTGCCTGATTGCATCATTTCCTACTTTTCCCCCACCACCATGTAAAAACAAAGCCTTCAGATCTGCTCACTGCAGAAATGCAAATTCTTTTAGGCAGAAAAATGAATTTGATGTTTAGTACAGCAGCAAACAGAAAAGTCGCTTAAGCCGCCAGCCCTTATCTTTTGGGATAACAGAGATTTTATGCCTCTTTTTAGGTCTAATTTGATGCATTTCTTTAGCACCTACTCTCTAAGCCTCCAGCTTTTATGTAATATCATTCCATACATTTATTATGGCACTTAAGAAGCGATAACAATTTATTTAGCTTTTTAGAACAGAATTTTGCAGACTTTGGGGGCAGATGATTTTTTTCCTGGAGATCCTGTGTGTAATATGTGATGGTGTCTGTATTTCCAGATGCAAAAACCACAGACACAGGGTTGCATTGTGTGCCTCTTTTAAAAGTGAGTTAAATAAGTGAAGGTACCAAATGGCTAAACTTGAAAAGGCAAACAGGTAATTTTCCACAAATTGCAAAAAAGCTATATGTTCATAGAATATGTCTGCAGAGCCAGAGTATGGAGCATTTTATTCATTGTTGTAGATGTAGCCATAAAGACTGCAGTGGTTTCTCCTTGTCCTGCTGTGATGCACATTTATAGGTGCAGGAGGGACAGGTGACATTTGGGGACTGACTGGCTAACTCCTAAATATGGGCAAACATGCCCTTCAGGGCTGCAGTACACATGCATCCTTCAGCCACAGAAACAGCTCTACTCCCCTCCTCTCAGACACCATGTCCAGTCCCAGGTCACATCACCCCGGGCCAACATTCTGCCTACTCAGCCAGACCCCTTTAGTGAAGCAAATGCAGAGAATGACCAAATGCCACACATGAAAGACAAACAGTGAGTACAGGAACATTTCATGGGTCTGGAGGTGCTGCAGAGGTCAAAGAATGGAAGGTATGGTCAAAAAAAAGAGCCTACTAGTGACCTTCAAAAACAGTCTGATCTAATTCTGAGCAATAACCCAAACTCATGAAATGTAGCAGAATGCAGTAGCAGAAAACCTTAAAGCAAAAAATCCTGGATGAAACGCTCAAGAACACCCAAATGATTTAAGAACCAGATTTGCCAGGCTTCTGAAAAGTTTGCTTCTCGTCAGCTCAGTAGGAATATCTAAAGCATTTCCCTCTCTCCTGTAATGAGATGTGTTTGCTCTCCATCCTCCTCAGTACAGCTTTGTGCTGTTTTCCTACCCTGCTCTGCCTGGAGCTGGCCCCATGTCAGGCAGCAACACCCTGGCAGACACCAAAGATAAAATTCATCACCCAGCACATTAAGGGTGGGGGCAGAGAGGGATATTTAACACTGAACCTTCCTGCACATTGGAAAGGGAGATGATCCCGAAAGCAGGATGAAGGAGAGCAAGCAGCCTGATGGAACTCACCACCCCCCCACATCCTTCAGCTGCGGGGTGCTCCTCACTATGCCAAACTGAAGCCCGGTGCTGGGCAGACTCCCAGCCCTGCAAGCAGCCGGCTGAGGGAGGATGCTCGCAGAGTGTGCTCCTGCCCTGGCAGGCGGCCAAGTGCGGCAGCCGCCTGCGTCTGAGCTCTTGCCCTGCTCTCACAGCCTCTTCAACAGAAGTGACACGAGGCACACTCTTGCTCACAGGCTGCTGCCGCTCAGGAGCTTGGGAGAAAAAGAGACTTAGTCCTTCACAGCTGGGGGCTCTGACTTTGCAAGCTGAGGCTCGATTAAGATGGAGGACAAGGGGGGAAGCAGGGGGGAGAAGGAGAGGCGAGATAGAGGAAGGGAGTCGTGGCTCATGGCACATGTCTGAGTCCCTTATTCTCTACCGCGTTCTTTCCCTATGCTGCCTCTCACTGTAATCCTCCGGGAAACAACTGGGAGCAGACCAGGGCTAGAACTTGCAGGCCCCCTCAGTCTGGGAATCAGAAGCTGTGGCACTGTGCCCAAACTCATTAACCCCGTTGCAATATTGGGCTAATTAGCTCCAGCATGGCATCATGTTAATGCAATTTCTCAGTTTCCTCAACGAGGATTGCTTCCCAATGTCCCCTCCCATGCCATAGATGTATCAGTGGAGGGGGTGAGCAATCGCATGTGCAGGGTAATATTGAAAACATATAGACAGCAGATTAATAGGAAGGCTATTTTTATGGGCATGGTAAATATACATTGGCATGTACGTAACTATCCTTTTGCTTGTATAAGGATATCATCTTACTGGGAAGGCCTTCCAAAGCTGTAGGAAGGTGGCAGAGCCCAAAGAGTGACCAGATCATACTTGTTTAGTGTGGCTCTGGGTGGGTGACACTGGCTGGGCAGGAGCAGCAGAAGGTCATGCAGAAAAGGATTTTGCACACCAAATAGCCAGGGAGCTGTTTCTCAAAGAAATCAGTGGAGCCCATCACAGCCACCACACATAAGTATTCACAGAGGACTGTACGTCTTTCTGGGAGCTAAGAGGTGTATTTCTTCCACCCATTCATCATTTGTAAGAGTCTAAAATTCCAAACAGTCCTTCAAGGAGGAGAGTGTGAACGAGACCCAGGAGGAAACAAGGAGTTGCTGGAGGAAAGCCAAGTATATCAGTCCAGACACCTTCAAAGTACTATGAAAGACATCCCAGCCAGGCAGGTAGCAGCAGCCATGGAGCAGGAGCACCAGTTCTCAACATCCAGGCAGAGAAGCTGTGCAGCTCCCCTCTTTAATAACCCAGTGATATGACCAGACCTCAAGCTACAGAGTAAGCACTTAGTAAGTACAGTAAGCACTTCTCCTAAAGGTCCAGATTAGGGACAGACATGAATAACTATCCTGCTACCTGCACTCCCTAAAACCAAAGGCACCAAGGCAAAACAGCCAAAAGGGACATGCATAATAAAGGTAGTTACATCTAAGGGCATCTCTGATCTCCTAATGTCCTCATAGTGGGCAAAGAGTAGGACTTGTCAGGCTGTCACCTGTCCAATGCACTCACACTCTGCAGACATGAGGGGTTGAACCTGAGAGAGCCTCAAGCCTTCAGTCAAGATAAAATATGCCCAGCTTCCACTGCATTCAATGACAATTGAATACCTAAATATCCCAGACCCTGATGGGGCTGAGCCTTGCCCCAGATGAGAGAGCTGAGAACTGAACATGAGAACCTACCTCCTGGTTTAACAGCTTAAAAGCCTCATTTATCCTTCCTGGGGCAGAAAACATAGAGGGTTAAGAGAGCTGAAAAAGAGGTGGGTGAAAGAGTGGAAATGGGATACCAAGGAATAAGGTTATGTGGGAGCAAACGCTGAGTTAGGAGGCAAAACCTCATCTTCAGGTATCTTGCAGGCAAGACAGACCAGGAAACATCCCCATCAAATCTGCAGTAGACCCTGGCTGAGGACAACATGGGGAGACCTTTAGGAATGCACTGCCCCGAGGATACCTCTAGGCAGCTCGCACGAGGCCCACGCTGTGTGGGGAATGCAGAAAACTAGTCTTTTGTTTCATGCCTCTTTGTTTTAACCTCTTGAATCAAAGACCCCAGCTGCTACTCCGGGAGAGGGTAGAAATTAATCCAATTAAAAAATAAATTCCCTGTGGAATCAAAACTGCTTGCCGGGTGGGGGGTATGGGCACACAATTTCTTTCTTCTGCAAAACAAACTCCTTCATCTAACCCACATTTCACAGAGGCGAGATGCAGGCAGGGAAGCATTTGAAGCAAATAAACAAATGATCAGAATGATTTATAACCCTGGTCCCAACCCACAGCTCACGGGAAGGTTTGCAGCCGTGTCTTCTATAGCCTGCATGGCCGGCGACAGAAGCACAATGCCGCGTGCTACCCTCCGACTCAAACAGCCAGAGAGCAACAAAACCCTTCGCCGCTTCGTTCCACTCCTTTGTTTTCCAGGGGTTTTGGTCAGCCTAGGCTTGTGGAGCTTGACAGGTTAACCCACACTCCCTTAGTTTCAACAGAAATGATTAAACAGGGGGGATTGTTTAGGCCATGAAGCAGAAGGAATTCCTTTGTTTTTGTAGATCACTCCAAGGCAGCCAAGCCGTGGGGATGCCCAAGAAGAAAGAGGCAGGTCCTGAGCATGAAGATGAGTTTCCAGGGAGCGAGGGCCATGCCACCACCCTGCAGGCTAAGAGAGAAGGGGTGGGGGGACCTGCTGCCCCTCAACTTCATGTCTATAGAGATGGTCAAACAGACCCTCCGGTGTGTGGGTGAGCAGGACCAGCTAGAGACCATGCCCAGGTAGCCTGGCTTCTCCTGAGAGGCAGCCATACCACCCTAGGGGTACATAACCCTAGTGCTACAAGGGGATCCCACCCCACCTCCCCCAGGGCGTGCGCTCACCATACAGTCTGTGTTGAGAGGGCCAGAGAGGGCCACTTTCAATAGCCAAGGCTTGATGCCCTTAAGATCTCCAGGGAGCAGAGAAGCACATATATTATCCAACAGGGAAGCACATGTGCTTGCATGAAGCTGCACACTCTCCCTCAAGGTACATGTGGTCCTGAGATGGGAATTCATTGGGAGCCTTACCCTCTCTCACACCTCTAAAACATAAGAGCTTCTAGCTCATCTCCATGAACAGAGACCCCTGGGCAGGATCCCAGGCACCTGTTGAGAAGAGGGAAGTGTTTCCCTGTTGCACTGGGAACATTTGACACCTTGAGACATATGTGAACCTGCTGTGCTGTAAGTGATGGGAAAAAGCAGTTAAGTGTCATTGCTCAGCTGGAGGAGTGAAGAACAGGATGAGACCCCAGGATTTTGCCGCCCCTTGTAAGGCAATAACTACCTGAGGAGAGGGAAAAGCACCCACAAACTCTATTTCCAAGGGCTGAATTGGAGGAAAAAACAAGTTTAAAGCTGAAAAAGAGAATGTGTGATAAGGAGTGATCTGCTGGTGATCACTTACTTGACTGATATTGGCAACAGCCTAGTGGTCTAGGAGTGCTCAGCCTCCTTGGGAGCAACACATTGCTCAGGGACCCAGGTTCACAGAGGTGCATGGGGAAGCTTTGCTTTTTCCTTTGCCTGGCACCCTTCTCTTGGAGCAGCTTTGATTTCTGTGTCTAAAGAGGTACAGAAAGGAGCTTGGCAGCAGAGACCAGACCTCTGGACACTGCAAAACACCTCCTTCTTTGCACGCTCTGAGTCTCCGCAACAACACTAAGTGCAAGAGAGCTGGTAAATTATTAAAACAACCTTGCAACAGCTCCAGAGAAACCACCAGTGCCTCAGATTCAAAGGAAAGGCTGTGGTGTGAGAATCCCCATTAGTAACAATACGCACAGTTTGCGAGAACATATGTCCCCACATGGAGCAATCAACCAATCTGGGCTGTTTAACCACAATATTTCAAAGAAGTGCTTTTAATGCAGCTGATCCGTATGTTTATTTTGAGCTGTAAAACAGGATTCTTCCCTAGCCTTTCAGAACATTTCTATGGTGGGCTCTACTGGGGAGAAGGCAGAGAGACTAATACATTGGGTTTTTTTAAATCAAAGTCACAACAGCAGAAAACTAATAACCCAAGCAGAAAGAAAGTGCATTTGAACTCTAAAACAAAACACATAAAAAAAAAAAAAAAAAAGGCATAAGGAGTAAGACCCCACTGTGACCCTCTTAAAAATGGGCTTGGATAGAAAGCATGTGAATGTGAGAGCAGGACTGGGAGAATGGGGAAGAGGAAGGATTTCCAAGCCTCTCCTGATTCAGCTACTTGAGCACACATTGAAAATACAGCCCTTTTCACCCTTTTCTCCTGCAAAGTGCGTGGGAGGTGAACACAGGTCCTGGTTTATCGATTGATTGGCTTTTTTGTAAAGAATAAGAGCTCCTCGTGGAATAGCCATGCCTTTGCGGGGAGGGGGAGGTGGGGGGAAAGGTCTGGTCTCCTTCCCTGCTCGATCTAATCCTAATTAAAAATAAATTACATGCTGCATGGAACTTGAAATGGCAAAGATAATCCTGTTATACTCGAGGGGCCGCCCCGCTGCCCACTGCCCGCTCCCTACCAGCGGCCCCATTCCCAGGCAGCCTGGTCCCAGTCTCTACACCTCGGACCTCTGCCCGGTGCGGACCCCGGCCCGGCCCTGGGCTACCCGGCCCGAGCACTCCCCGCCCCGCCGGGCGGCCGCCTGCGGAGCTCCCGCGGGCAGGAGAAAAGAGCTCCNGCGTTCAGGGAGCTTTTGTTGGCGACGGAGCGCGCCCCCCTCCCCGCGCCCCCGCAGCCGGGGCAGAGGCGCGATTTAAATCCCATTTCCATAAGCCGGCGCTGCGGGCAGCCCGCCGCCCCCCGCTCGCGTGCCGCCCCGCGCA
>VZTB01006820.1:127716-138235 GCA_013397245.1 Thryothorus ludovicianus | reverse complement strand
CGCCTGCCATTGGCTCCGCCGCCCCTCATTTGCATAGCGCCGTCTATGAAAGGCGGCGCGGCGGCGCGGGGGCTGCAGACGGTGGCGGAGCCATCCCGGCACGTCCCGCCCGGCCCCGCGCACATCCCGCCGCACCGCGCCGTCGGGCTGAGCCCCGCGCCGCTGCCATGAGCCCCCTGCGGCTGCTGGCCGCCTCCTGCCTGCTGGCCCTGTCCCGCTGCAAGACGGTGAGGTATCGCACCGACGAGGAGGGCGCGCCGGGCACGGTGATCGGTACTCTGGCCGACGAGATGCCGGTGAAGGCGCCGGGGGAGATGAGCTTTCGCCTGATGCGGCAGTTCAGCAACAGTTCGCTGGTGCGGGTGCGGGAGGAGGACGGGCAGCTGAGCATCGGTGAAGCGGGGCTGGACCGGGAGCGGCTGTGCGGCCAAGCCCCCCAGTGTGTCCTGGCCTTCGACGTGGTGAGCTGCTGGCGGGAGCGCTACCGCCTGGTGCACGTGGAGCTGGAGGTGCGTGACATCAATGACAATGCACCGCGCTTCCCCCATGCCCAGATGGCGCTGGAGGTGTCGGAGAGTGCTGCACCCGGCACTCGCCTCCCGCTGGAGGTGGCTGTGGATGAGGACGTGGGCTCCAACTCCATCCAGAGCTTCCAGGTCTCCCTCAACAGCCACTTCGGTGTGGAGGCACAGACACGGGCGGATGGGGCACGCTGTGCTGACCTGGTGCTGCTCCAGGAGCTGGACCGTGAGCGCCAGCCCTCCTACACCCTGGAGCTGGTGGCCAAGGATGGTGGCAGTCCAGCACGCTCAGGCACAGCCACCGTGCATGTCCGCGTCCTCGACGCCAATGACAACAGTCCAACCTTTGCCCAGAGCTCGGTCACGGTGGAGTTGCCTGAGGATGCACCACCCGGCTCCCTGCTGCTTGATCTGGATGCTGCTGACCCTGATGAGGGCCCCAATGGTGAGGTGGTCTATGCCTTCAGCAGCCAGGTGCCCCCTGAGGCACGGCGGCTCTTCCGCCTTGACCCGCGCTCGGGCCACCTCACTTTGGAGGCCGCCGTGGACTACGAGCGCACCCGCACCTACGAGCTGGACGTGCGTGCCCAGGACCGCGGTGCCAGCCCCCGTGCCGCCACCTGCACCGTCGTCGTGCGCCTCACCGACGTCAATGACAACGCTCCGCGCATCAGCATCAGCGCCCTCCGTGGCGCTGCCAGTGCTGCTGGCGTGGCCTACGTCAGCGAGGCGGCGGCCACGGAGAGCTTTGTGGCCCTCGTCAGCGCCACAGACCGCGACTCGGGCGCCAACGGGCAGGTGCGCTGCAGCCTCCGTGGCCATGACCACTTTGCCCTGCAGCGAGCCTACGAGGACAGCTACATGATCGTCACCACGGCAGCACTGGACCGCGAGCGCATCCCTGAGTACAACCTCACCGTGGTGGCTGAGGACCTGGGCTCGCCGCCCTTCAAGACCGTCCGCCAGTACACAGTGCGGGTGAGCGATGAGAATGACAACGCGCCGCTCTTCGCCAAGCCCCTCTACGAGGTGGCTGTACCAGAGAACAACCCCCCGGGTGCCTATATCACCACGGTGGTGGCTCGTGACCCCGATCTTGGCCACAATGGTAAGGTCACCTACCGGCTCCTGGAGACGCAGGTCATGGGGGCCCCCATCTCCACCTACGTCTCGGTGGACCCCGCCACTGGGGCCATCTATGCCCTCAGGACATTCAACTATGAGATCCTCAAGCAGTTGGATCTGAGGATCCAGGCCACTGATGGTGGCTCCCCGCAGCTCTCCAGCAGCACCGTTGTCAAAGTGAGAATGGTAGACCAGAATGACAACCCTCCCGTCATCATCCACCCAGTGCTCACCAACGGGACTGTGGAAATCGGTGTGTCCAGCAAGACCTCCCGTGACTCCCTAGTGGCCCAAATTAAAGCTCGAGATGCTGATGATGGGGCCAATGCCGAGCTCACCTTTGCCTTCCTGGAAGAGTCCCAGCAGGACCTTTTCACCATCAACCCAAGTACTGGGGACATTGTGCTGAGAGGTGACCTCTCTGAAGAGCTGGGACAGCTATTCAAGGTCATCCTCACTGTGACAGACAATGGCAGACCTCCCCTGGCCACAACTGCCACAGTCAACTTCCTGGTGACTGCCACTGCTCCATCCAGTATCCAAGATGTAGCCAAGCCCAGCTCCTGGGAAGGAAAAGCTTTGCAGTGGGACATCCCTCTGATTGTGATCATTGTCCTAGCAGGCAGCTGCACCCTCCTCCTGGTGGCTATAATCACCATCGCCACCACCTGCAACAGGCGCAAGAAGGGGAACAACATCAAAAACAACACTGCCTTGAAGGACCAAATAGACATTTCCCACCTGGAGAAGGGCCATCAGGAGGAGGGCAGCCAGAGGGGGAACATGTTTGAGGTACGAACCTTTCCCAACAAAACCTCTTTTGCCAGCCCTGATCCCTCTCCAGCTGCTGAAGAGATCTCCACCACTGAGAGTGGCAGCGACAGCACTTGCCTCTACGAGGGTCAGAAGAGACTGAGGGGACAGAATGGGGAGGTAAGGTCTCACCACGGGGAAGTGGGTCAAAGGGTGGGAGTGTCTTGGAGGATGAATGTCTTGGTGAATTGCAGAGGTGCAGTTAATGTTCGTTTACCTTTCTCTGCTTCCCTCTCTCATGCCTCCTTTGATTTTTCCTCTCCACCAGCAGGGTTTTGCTGCCACTCCGAGCTACAACAAGGAGCCTGCTCCCCCCGTGGCCATATGGAAGGGACACTCCTTCAACACTATCTCTGGCCGGGAGGCAGAGAAGTTCAGTGGCAAAGACAGCGGCAAAGGTGACAGTGATTTTAATGACAGCGACTCAGATATCAGTGGAGATGCCCTGAAGAAAGATCTCATCACACACATGCAGAACGGTAAGGGCTCTGTCCCTGCTCCCCACTGGACCTCAGACAGAAAGGTGGGTGGATGGGGAGGTGGATGAAGGGACCCATCCATGGGGCAGAGTGATCAGGTGGGTTGGCTGGAAGGGGAAGCTAGGCACTGCGTGGCTCAAACTGCCCATCTCCTTGTAGCAGGCTGTTAGATGTTGGTTCCTCTCTGCACTGAGAGCCCAGCACAAATTAGCATTTGCTAGAAGTGCTGTAGGATTGGATTTTCTTCCCCAGAAAATGTTCCTTTAAAGTTAGAATTGCAAGGAGTGTCCCTAACAAAACAACATTACCTAACCAAGCACGGGTTTTTGTTGTGCTGTAAAGCACTGCCTCCCCACTCCTGCCGTCAGTGCAGTGAATCATCCTGTGACTGGTAGCTCTGAGGATTGTGAACGGTGTGCATTTATTCCTGCAGTAACGACAGGTTTCTCCTCCCCATCTCTCTCTAGGTCTGTGGGCATGCACGGCTGAATGCAAGATCCTGGGGCACTCCGACCGCTGCTGGAGCCCCTCCTGCGGCCGAGCCAACCCTCACCCCTCTCCACATCCTTCAGCACCCCTCTCCACCTTCTGCAAGAGCACGTCCTTGCCCAGGGATCCCCTTCGCAGGGACAACTTTTATCAAGCCCAGCTGCCCAAAACAGTCGGGCTTCAGAGCGTTTATGAGAAGGTGCTGCACAGGGACTTTGACCGGACGATCACGCTCCTCTCCCCGCCACGCCCTGCACGGCTCCCTGACCTTCAGGAGATCGGGGTGCCCCTCTTCCCAGCCCCCTCAACTAGGTACCTGGGCCCCCAGACTGAGACGGCTGAGAAGGCGTAGCCCAGCGTGCTCCCCCTCAAGTGCACCCCTCCCTGCGCACACAGCTAGGTCACTCCCGAGAGCCTTTAAGTTATTGACCAGATCCAGTGTCGTATGTGTAAATATGCAAGATGTGCCTTAAAAATGAAGAAGTTTGGGAAAGATTTCCAATCAGATCAGTACTGTTTGATATTTGCAAACAAAAAAAATTGTTTGTAGTTAATGTAATTTTTATGAAATGTGCAGTATTTAAATTTCTTTCCATGTTTTCTACATTGGGGTTTTTTCTTTTGCTTTTGGTTACCCATGGCCTGCCATTTTTTGTAGTGTTTTTAACCTGTACATTGTGTAATGTAATGTTTGTACATAATGAAAATTTGTTATATTTTTATATAATAAATACTTAAAAATGGGAATTCTTGCCAAAGGAGCTGTCTGAAAGACACAGTAATAACAATTAATAATAATTATAATAACCTGAATATGTAGAATCTTGTAAGGGAAATTCCTCTTTCACGGTGTAATTATAACCTAAGCAACCCAGTGTACTGAGAAGTTTGCCTTGCCAAATGTGACTTGTATTTCTTGAGTCTGTGGTCAACTTAAGTGTTATTTAATTGCCTTTGGTTCCTGTAATCTGTATCACTGATAAACACTAATAAAGGTTTTGTGATGTTCAGAGGGTTCTGTTTATGGATTTCATGGTTCAGAGCGTAGAGGTCTTCACAGGTCAACAGAAGTATTTTGTGCTGGGCAATGCAGTGGGAAGGAGCTACTTTTAGTCTTGCCCATCATTGGGCAATAAATTCCTCTGGAGGTTTAGCTCTAAAGCTTCTAATGCTGGGTGGGAGGGAGGCTCAGGTGACAGAGCTAGCCTTTGCTTGTCACTGCCTGGTCTGAGGTCCTCCAGCTCCACCCTTCACGGGCGGGGAGTGGTGTCATTTTAGTGAGGCAAGTGAAGCCCCGTTCAGTGGAAACGTTCGTGCTGTGCCCATGTCTCTCCATCAGCAGCCACCCGAGCGCTTTGCCTTCAGTTCTGGCTGAGACATTGAGCAGGGCTCTATGGGTGTGTGCTCGAATGTTTACCCTTGTTAAAGCAGCCTTACTAAAGGACAGTAGCTTGTGTATGCGTACATGAATTTGTACATCAAGGGAAAGGTGCATAAAATAGGAATTAAAAATGGCAATTATGTTGACTTTTTCTATGATATATATTTCTCTTCTCCATGAAATGACTGTCCTGGAAAAAAAAAAAATCTTACAGAGCTTTGACATTCCTTCCTATGGAGGTTTCAAGCTAAAAGCAGATCTCAAATCCTTCTGCTAAAATCAGGTACAGAATAGCATTTAATGAAACAAACTGAAGCATGGATATTTCTTCCTGTGTTCAAAAAAAAGCTTACACCAGAAGTAATATTTCTACTGGAGTTTTAATATTTGATTGAAGTTTTACAAAAGGTAGAACTGCTCCTTATGTGGACGATATAATTTCACATTTTGCACAAATCAACAATCCAAAAATCTGGACATGGCAAAGCTTTAGGGTTTTATCATGAATTCTTTACCTATTTACCTAATTAGTATGGTACACATATATAGAATATGACTCACCAAGAAAATATAAAACCTTCTTAGATATAAAAGAGGTTCTGTTTGGCTTTGTGTCTCAAAATGAAAGTAGAAAACATTATTTCATCTGTATGTCCCTTAACCAACGAAAATCCCCTTTATGCCCCAACTTCCAGCTTTTTCAAGCCCGTGTAGCAAGAACCCAACCTAGTTTTTATGCACACGGGATCTGAGTTTTAATTGGGGCTTCATAAAAGCCACAGTATGAAGATTTGTGATGGGCAAAGAGTTTCAGAGATTGCACTTGAAGGGAATTTAAATCAGGCTGATGCAAGACTCATTTGGGAAGCCATGTTTGTGATACGTCTGCTATGGTCAGGAAAACAGGTGAGCATTTCTGGTGATTCCTCTGAAGTCTGGTAGTAAAAATCATGATGCATTAATGAACTTAGAGGGTCATCTTAAATTTAGAGCTGAAGTTGTGGCTGAAGGACGGGTGCTGAGAAGGAAAGCTGGTAGCCTCCCTTCTGGCTAATCACCAGTGATGCAAAGCTGCAATGCCTACATGGGAACTAATTAGTCACAACTGAACTCACAGAGGGAAAGGCTCTCTGTCAAAAAAAGCAGGGCTGTCTGATAAGTTGGTTCTCCCTCACCTAGTTCAAAAGTCTGAGTTATATACCCCAACACCTTCACAGCAAGTCCCTAGGCTCCCCTGGCAGGGCCAACAGGAGGTAGTCACAGACAAAGGACGGTTCATTGCACCGGGTTTTGGCACCAAATTCATGCTGTTTCCTGCAACAGAGCTTGTGCCCTTCTGTGAGTGGATTGATGCTCCTCACTGCCTGATCAGGAGCTTGGGCCACCCCAATGCAAAGCAACCTCGAAACAGTAGGAAACTAAAATCACTTGTTCCTGTTCGCAAAACAGCTTTCAGCAGCAAGCAGCACTCTCCTGAGTGCTCCATTGATATTCTGGGACTGTGGGCTTGCATCTGACACCTTGGAGACCTTGGGCAGGCCTTCAAATCTGTTTTAACTCTCAATAATTTAAATTAATTTTCCCAAAGTCAAGTCTGTTTCACTCATGACAGTAATTGGTAAGTGATCTCTCTGTATCTATCTCGACCCATGAGCTTTTCTCATCTGATTTTCCACCCCTGATCTGCTGAGGATGGAGAGTGAGTGAGAAATGGGGAGGGGATCTGGCTGCTGACCAAGGTCTACCCACTACACACACCAAAGAGACAAGATCCCAGGGATGCCTTCTCTGGTGAATCAACCAAAAAAATTAGACAAATTCCCAGTGACCTGCTTTTCTGTCCTGTGCCACTTGAATGCCTTTAAGGTTGTTTTATGATTGATATGTGTAATGGAGATAAAAACCATTGAGGTGCCTGATTCTGGTTCCTGCAGTGCATGCTGTAGGTGCTCCTAAAACAGGGTGGCAGTTCACAGTGGTCCAGCTTGTAAGTGGACGTGGCTGTGACCTCTGGGGTTGGGGCTTAATCCTGTGTCCTCAACACATACAGGACATGTTGAAAATGTGTCAGAAAAGGCTGCCTGGACCAGACCCTGAAGACACAGAGACACCAGGTGGGGTTCAGCTGAAGCTTCAGACAGATGTGATTTCTGTGGCCAATGTGTAGGGTCTACAGGAACAAACGTGCAGTCCTGTGGCAGAGAAGGAAGTGTGGTCAGGGGCGTCTAGGGGGTCTGATATCTCACAGTAGGCACCTACATTCTCTTCTCACCATTGCTCTCTAATCTCTCATAACTGTGTTGACTACCTCACCATTGTATATGACAGCTGAGTAAGCACCTACCCTAAACAGAGCCACAGGCATTGTGGATATAGAAATTCAGGTGAGTGCACTGTCACCTAAGGGGATGGTCCATCCTCTCCAGATCCAGCTTCATTTTCCTTTGACTCCTTTGGCAGCACCATCCAGGAAAGCCATCTGCTCATGGACAGATGTACCAAAGTAACAAAATCAGGTAGATTGCTGCACATTTAGCTCATTCTAATGTCAAGCAAATGTTAAGAAGGGGGCAGAGAGAAAAGAGGGCCCCAGGGCCTGTAAAGAAGATAGGACTGTGGTTTTGAGCAGCAGCCAACAGAGTAGATCTGCCTATAGGTAATGTAAAACCTCTGGAGATTTCTAATCGATTCCAAGGTTGGCCAAGGAGAAAACATTGCCTCTTGGATAATTTGAAAGCTTAGCATCACCAGTGGTAATGCCCACTGACTCTTCAACTGTCACCTAAGCACAAATTTAGCTTGAAGAATGTGGACTAGTAACTGAAGAGATGTGTTATTTCCCACACCAAGGTCTTCAAGTATTCCTTATTTAAATGGATGGTTAGGAGAAGATCCCTGGAGTTGGGTTTTCCCCTTCTGCAGTGATACAGATCCCTCCTGCTGGACACACAAAGCTGATTTCACACTCATGCCCATGATGCCCATGGAAAGGAAGCAGATGGCCACCAAGTTGAGAAAAGCAATTACTTAGCCTGGGCGTGAGAAGTCAGTGGGTTCATTCAGTTGATAATTATTAATTATTTTTGAGTGAGCATTAGAATCCTCAAGGTCACAGGCATGAGCATTCAGCCTGCAGCAGGCAAACCCCACTTGCCTGTCAGCTCCTGCTGCAGTGGATAGCTGGCTGCTCTGCCTAGAGGGCACCTTTAAGTAAGGAATACCCACCAGCCCCACATCAGAGGTAAGGAAGCAATCCTGTGTGATGCTATAGTCAAATGCTGCTAAAGAATGCAGAGGTATCTGTGGCAGTTTCATCTTTCAGATCTGAAAACTGTTCCAAGTTGTGCACTTTTGCCTTAGCGACATCGGATGAATGTGCTGGAGGCCAGAAGTGGAAGCTGCCTCCTACCCATTCTCCTAAGTAGATGGCCAGTACTGGGTGACAGGAATTACATTTGTCCCTGCAGATTTCTGCTAGGCAGCCCCATCTTTGCAGCCCAGCTCCTTTCACCCCACATGAGTGCTGGCTGCAGCCTTCTGCCAGGGTTTTGAGCCCTGGCTCTGTCCAAGTTGGCCACTCTGTGGATGGTCACTGTATCCCAGCCATGTGCTCCCTCCCGTCAGGATGGAGCAACTCACTGAAGAGCAACCAGCCCAAAGGCCCCTGCAGACAGGTTTTCCTTTTTTTCCACAGGTTCATGCTCTGTGTAGAAATACTCCTTTGTAGTTAAAGCAACACAGCTTCCGGGTAACTTAAATTTGCTCCTGCAAGAAGAGGAGCATTTTGCGGGGTGTCAGCAGAGGTCATGATGATCAAGAGCTCAGAGGGACAGAGAGACACAAAAACAAGAAGAAAAGGAAACAACTTCCTCCCTTCACCTGGAAAACTCTTCTCCCACTCACAGTGAGAAGACAAAAAAGCAGGGAATTTGGGAAGATAGGAAAGAGGGACTAAGCCGTCTAGAGGCTGCAAACACACAAAGGTTTGAGATGATGATCCCCAGTTAAATAAGCAATTTCATTATGTACAGAGGATCCTCAGCCTAATTCATCCTCTTTTTCCATGCAAAACATGTCCTCTGGATTTGGATGAAATTCAAGAACCTTGACTTTCTAGAAGTCCTACAGCAGAACTAAGAGCAGGTTCAGTGGACAGCTAGCTAGAGAATAGCATGAAGAAGCACCTCTGCAAATCCAAATCTTAACATTGCTTTTGTCTACAAATTTCCTATCTGAATCTCTGCCTGTGGGACGATAGCATACAGTGTATTTGGGGTGTGACCCCTAAGTGAGAGCATTCCATCCCCAGCTCTCTGCTGCAGCTCCCAGAAATAATTCACCAAGGTCTCCTCCCTCCCTAGAGTTTAAATTCACTTCTGTGCCAAAGACTTTTCTCCTCCCTCACCCCTTTGGGGGCTAGATCACTTCAGAAACAGGATCCAGCCAGGGCTGGCAGCCTGCTGTGACCTTTGCCTGTTGGAGTAATGTACAATAACAAGAGACCTGAGATACTTCTGAACACACAGCTTGGCAGGATGCTAATTAAAACAGAGTAACACTACCTCTACCATTTGCAAAGCCGTAGCTGAGAACATTTTATGAGCCTCTAGGAAGTCAAGGAACATGTTCAAGGCTATACCACATATCTGTGAGAGAGCTGGGAGTAAATCCAAGTGCGTTTTGTTTACATATCAGGATACAACCTGGCACATGCAATGAATCCAGGACAAGACCAGATGGATGCACCAGAGACCAGTGGCATGAGAAGGTAGGAAAAATTTCTTCCAGTCACTTCACTTGAAAGAGAGTCTTGCCTCCGTCCTCTCTCACCCACACCAGCAGCAAGCCATCACTGTCCAATTCGCTTTTGTAAAAGTCCCCACGGTCCCTCGGTCCCCTGTCAGATGATAACAAAGAGGTTCAGTCTGTTGCTTCCAAATTCATGGCTCCTTTGGGCCCCAGGATGGCCAGGCTACTGCTTTGTTTTACCACCCTCGAATGACCTGGGTTTTCTTAGCAGTTATTTATTTTTATTTATTTAACTGCGTAAATTGATTCTCCATGTAACAACTTTAATCAATTATCTGTGGCAAACAACTTCTCTGCAACTTAATTTGCAAAGTTCTTCCCTGACCTAGCAATATCTGATTGCATCATATAAGAGCTTAACTTTGAAATGGCAACACATTTCATTAAAAATAACTAATAGCTGCAGGGTTTAAAGATGTAAATGTTAATTTTCTTAATGAGAAAAAAAAGGGCATGCAGACTCTACCTGTCTATATTCATTATACTGTGTCCACATGGGATGACTCACATTTGCAAAACTCAGGTTTAATTAACATGCTTATTTTTACAATGATATTTCTCATTATAATAAATTAAATGTTTAAACAGCCAGTGCAAACATTTTGATCCAAGACAAAAATGCTTGCACAGTGCTAGTTTAAGCATTTAATTTATTATAATCCTTTCCATAACAAATGCCTTAGAAGTTGATTTCTTCGCTGTGAAAGGCTATTAGTATTATTTCCTCTGGTAATGTTTAATCCAAGACAATCAGAAGTGTAAGGCGTGAAGGGAACGGGGCTGGAAGGGACGATGCCGGATGCGATAGCGCGGGAACCTGCCCCGGCCGCAGCAGCGCCGGAGCCCGCAGCGGGTGCCAGCCCCGCACGGAGCCGCGCCCGCGCTGCCCCCGGCGCACGAAC
>VZTB01006820.1:11802-127646 GCA_013397245.1 Thryothorus ludovicianus | reverse complement strand
GGCCCCGCCGCTGGGGCCATATGGGGAGCGCGGGAACGGCGGGGCCCGGGGAGCCGAGAGGCGGCGGGATGCGCTCCCAGCGCGGTGTCTGTGCGGCCGAGGAGCTCTCTGGGGACCGAGCTCCTTATTCCCTCCTGGGGGTGCCAGCCTGGTGCGGGGCAGGAGGCTCGGCCCTGAGCTCGGCGGTGCCTTTCCCGCACTGCAGCAGGGCTGGGCTGCAGAGGGGGCGCCGGGGCGCCTCTGCTGTGAGGGCAGGCTGGGCGAGCCGGGCGTCCTCAGCTGGGCTAGAGAAAGCTCCGAGGTGCCCTTGTAGCACCTTCTTACAGCCCCTTATAGCCCTTCTAAAGAGGCTACAAGAGAGCTGGGGACTCCTGACAAGGACGTGTAGCGTCAGCGCCAGTCGGAATGGCTTTAAACTGAAAGAAGCAGGGAATAGATTATATATTAGGAAGAAATGAGGGTGGTGAGGCACTGAACAGGTTGCCCGTAGAGGTCGTAGATGCCCCATCCCGTGAACAATTGGTTGGATGGAGCTCTGAACAGCCTGGTCTAGAGGAAGGTATTCCTTCCCAGGGCAGGGCTGTTGGAACCAGATGATCTTTAAAGTCCCTTCTGACCCCAACCATTTTATGATTCTATGATTGCTAAAAAGCTTCTGACCCAGATCCTGCAAGGCCAGAGTCCTGGGAGCAGACTGGGTCAGGGAAGGTGTCCTTCTCCCCTCGGTGTAGATTCACCAAAGGCAGTATTGTTCCCCGAACAGATGCCAGCTGTCTGGGCTCTGTCAGCTCCCACTCGGGACCGGGACATGAGGCCCTGTGGGAAGCAGGGAAAGCAGACCATGGCAGGGCAGAACAGGGACTCCCTGTTCATGGCAGGGCATGGGAAGGAGCAGGGAGGGTTGCTCAGCCTGGCTGGGAGCAGTGAGACAGCCTCCATCTGTCTTTCCGAGGGCTTGTGCTCCCACGAGATACCTTCACCTCCTCAGGGAAAGTTTCCACCTCTGAGCTGGAGCAGTGTCTGCAGAAAGAAATGGGCTAGGAGGCAAATTCCTCCTGAAATAAACTGAGAAGAGTAGTCTCGTAAGAGCTGAAGCAGAGGCAGGGTGGTGCAATCAGGTGAGAAAAGCCCAAGTGTTCAACTCCCCCAGCAGGCGGAGAAACACAAGGCAGGGAGCTGCCTGCACTGGGGATTGGCACGCAAAGACCCACCGTGGGTCCCTGTGTAAAGCCACCGGCATCCCCGGCCACCATCCCACCCCTGCACCCAGGAAAGATCCCACCCCAGCTCGGGGGCCTGGAACCGGTGTTTCGGTGATGCTTAAACGTTAGTCTGCAAGTCACTCCAGTTTACTTGGTAATTCAAAAGTATATAATTTGAATTCATAAATAAAACCCTTTAGGGGATCTCATTACTCTGTGAAAAGCATTAGCAAAACACAAGTTGTCAATCACTTTAGCCAGCTGACAAGCTAGAAGCCAGATGATGATCCAGGCTGAGCCAAATCAGCAAAGGGGAAGAAAATTCTCTCCTGGATTTACCTCCAATGAATGACCAATGACGAATGACCAGTGACTTTTTAAAGAAATGGGCATTAAAACATTCATGGATAAATCACCAAATCTCCCCAGACCACTGAATTAAGTTTAGGGGTTACTCATTGTCTTAAAAATGTCCAGCCAGAAGGCACCCATTAATTTTCCATTGCTTGCTGCCTGACAAATCTCTGGGCTCACAAAAATTCAGCAGATTAATAAGCTGATCCCACTGCTTAACTAATTGTGAAAAGCAAAAAAGTGATTTGAGTAGTAGCGCGATGGTCATTACAAAAATATCCACTGACTTTGGAAAATTGAGGGCACAACATTTTTACCTCAGAGGGCAGATTTATGTAGGCCACAAAGTGCCTTGGGTATTTCTTAGAGTCCTCGAGTTTATTCACGTATTATTTCCTCCAAAATTCAGTATATTTTTCCAGCAGGCAAGAAACTGGGGCTTCTGCATACAAGTTTCATCTGCTCAAAATGTGAAAAAATATAGATCCCCTTAGCACATTCTGCTACAGTAGAAGCAAAGTGTAAAAGAAAAATTCCAAATATGTAGATTTAAAAATAAAAACACAGAACTCTCCTCCCCAAAAGGGATTTGAAAGGGAAAAAAAAATCCCTCAGCTA
Organism: Thryothorus ludovicianus; assembly: GCA_013397245.1. Lineage (NCBI taxonomy): Eukaryota > Metazoa > Chordata > Aves > Passeriformes > Certhiidae > Thryothorus > Thryothorus ludovicianus. The sequence continues at coordinate 125,472 of VZTB01006820.1, read as the reverse complement.
CAGATAGGTCTAGACTTTAATTGTGGAGCTGCCTAAGAAGAATTGCTGGCCTGAGGTCATTTTAATCAGGTTGCATGTCAGCTTGCAAAATCTCCAAATTAGCTTACAGCTTGGGGAGAGAAAGATGTTTTTCTTTCCTGAAGAACGCAAACAGATTGTTGTGACATGTTCTCAGTCATCATGACAGATCAGATCCCTGCTTTGCTCTGCGAGCCGGGAAAGAAGGCAGCCTCTTTTCCGGCTCCTTCAGAGATTTGGGCATCTCCCACTTTGTCAGAGCTGGGGATGGAGTTTACAGAAATCCTTATGAAAGTGAGGTTTATATGCAAAGACTCTGATAAAAGAGATTGACCTTAATTGGGAAGCAAGTTTCTTTCACATTTTTTAGCAACCTCCAGGCCTTCCTATCAGTCTGATGAAAGAGAAGTTGTGAAAAGAAACAATCTGTATTTATGCAGCAGAAACTATCATATCCTGAGCCATGAAGAGAATGACAAGGAACCGACTCATCCTTTTTAAAAAAGGATTAATTTGCCATTTTCTTCCCGAGGTTGTAAAAAGCAAGGATGTGGGTGGATTTCAAAACAGGCTGAGTACTTTAGTTGGATTTACGGTGAGCTCTGAGCCTGTGTGAGACACTGCATTGGGGTGTGAAGTAGCTGACCTGGGATGATGACCCTCCCATCTTATGTGTCCACTTCAGTCCTTGAGCTGTAGCACATTTGGATACTCTTTTGATTTTTATTTTTTTTTATGTCTCCATGCTCAGTTTTTCATCAGCACCAGTAGGTGATTCCAATTGGAACACAGGAGAAAGAGAAGCAGGAGGACGGGAGCTGGGGCGGTGACTTGGTTTCATCTGGAAAGACTCCCAGAGGGAGAGGTAAGTGACAGCTGGCTGGTAGTGGGACACATCTCACCTGTTTGGTGGCCCCCAAAGGTCTGCATCTGAGCCAGTGCCCACAGGAGTGGAGTTTTCATTCACAGGCGTGAAAGAAATGGGTGTCTCTAAATGGCCATTCCTCCAACTTCTAGTTACTACTTCCTTCTTTTAACTAGTTCAGGCACCCATCTAGAGAAAAGGAATCTGTCCTTGGTAGTGGCTGAGGGCTCAGTACTGCCTGCAGCTGAGGAAGGCTGCAGACAAAGGCCCAAGTCCTGCCTCAAGACCCTGGCATGCCACAAACAGGTGCATGCCTGGATAGAGATGGACTTGGGACCACTTTGCCAAAGCAGGAGAGGATGCTATGTGCAACAGGTGCCCATGCATTCACCTTGATGGCATCATCCTGAGTAGTTGACATAGAATCACAGAATCATAAAATCTTTTAGGTTGGAAAGACCTTTAAGATCTCAAGTCCAATCCTCAACCCAGCACTGCCAAATGCACCACTAAACCATGTCCCTAAGTGCCAAATATACATGTCTTTAAATATCTCCAGGCTGCCCATTTCCCTGGGCAGCTTTTTCCATGTTTGACAACCCTTTCCATGAAGACATTTTTCCTAGTATCCAATCTAAATCTCTCCTGGAACAGCTTGAAGCCATTTCCCCTTGTCCTGTTTCTTGTTATTTTGGAAAGGAGATCATCTCCCACCTTGCGGCAACCTCCTTTCAGGGAGTTGTAGAAAGTGGTAAGGTCTCCCCTGAGCCTCCTTTTCTCCAGGGTAAACAACCCAGTGTCCTCAGACCATCCTCATAAGCCTTGTGCTCTGGATCCCACCCCAGTTCCATTGCCCTTCTCTGGACTCGCTCCAGCCCCTCAATATCTTTCTTGTAGTGAGGGGCCCAGAAGTGGACAGAGGATTTGAGGTGTGGCCTCACCAGTGCAGACTACTGGGGGCAATCACTGCCCTTGTCTTGCTAGCCACACTACTTCTGATCTAGACCAGGATGCTATTGACATTTTTGCCCCCCTTGGCACAGGTGGCTCATGTTCAGCTGCTGTTGACCAGCACACTCAGGTCCTTTTCCACTGGCCTGGTTTCCAGCCACTCTGCCCCCAGCCTGTAGCACTGCCTGGGGCTGTTGTGACCCAAGGGCAGGACCCAGCACTTGGCTTTGCTGTACTTCTTACAAGTGGTCTTGGCCCATTGATCCAGCCTGCTCACATCCCTCAGTAGAGCTTAAGATTTTAGACCCTCAGGCCTTTAAAATTGGAGCAAGACAGTGGGGTTGTCTCTCTTGGGACAACCCCTGGTGTCAGGAGAAGAGACTGTATTTCCCTATTCCCACTCTTTCCTCAGGTGGCTTTGCAAGCCAAGAGAAGTCACAGCCATATGTCTCAGGGTAGAAGCTGCCAGTTTATTTCTCCCAACAACGTCCACATTGACAGCCTAAAAATCTTCATCTTCCCTGTTGTAAGAGTTTGGGGAGTTATTATTTTGTTTTCTGGCTCCCTGCCATCAGCCCTGGTGGGACCCAGGGCAAGGCAGCAGTGCCACGCAGCCCAGATGTCAGCAAACCATTAATCCCAAGGGACAGATCCCTGGGGTGAGAATCCTGCTGCAACTTCTCCAATTAGACAGCTTACCTCCTGCTTTGCCTCTGCTTTAGCCATTTCAGACAGAACATATTTTATTGTTCAGACTCCTAGTTAAACGGCTGGGAAGCTCTGGATGTAAGCACACAGAGATTACTGGTTCAATAATAGAGTCAGGCATGTTGGCTTTACATCGTTTTGCTAATAAAGCTGCAAAATAAAGCTGTTGACTCTTCTTTCATCAGCATCAGCCCCATGAGGCTCTCCCATGTCTCGCCTGGTGATTAGAGCAGAGGACTGGGAACATGGGTCTGGAGTTCAGCCCTTAATGAGCCTCCTGTTCGGTGTGTTTCACTCGGGGCTCTTGACCTCTTTGCACCTCAGCCAACTCAGCTGTAAAACTGGCTGAAGGATGGACCTCGTGGAAACCATCCACCGTGCCCCAGTTGAGCCTTGAGTCCAGATTCTGTGGGTAAATGCAAAATAAAAATCAACAACAATTTGAATCTGCGGTGACCCAGCTCAAATGCCACGAGGACATCAGGCCTTGCCAGTGTAAACAGTGCTCGGTCTCTGGGGTCCCCTGTTACAATGTCAGAGCTATCCCTGCAATTTGTGCTGCAGGGAAAGGAAGTGGTGCTGCAGCCTCCAGAACACACAAGGCAATGTGGTGCCAGCTCCAGTATCCAGGTACATCAGCTACACCAAGTAGTGCTGGGAACACTGGGTGCCATGTGTGGTCCCAGCTGAGGGAAGCAAGGTCCCCCTTAGCCTCTAAATCTCTGAGCTGCCAGACAGCCGACATCTCTTTCCTTATCCACGGAGGACCCTCGTGGAGAAGTCGCCATGAACCATGCTGAGGACAGGAAAGCCTTAGTGCTCTCTCACACCATATCCAAAACGTTTCCAAACTGTCCCACAGGCAGGATGGCACCTGTCAGCACCCATTGCTGGGTGCAGCAGAGGGAGGTGAAAGGAGGTGCTGGCACAATTTGTTTGTTGTGTAACCCCTTCCAGGCGTGACAGTCATGCTGAAGAGAAGCCCTGCCTGTCCACCTCACCCTGTCCAGTACACACACACATCTACTCACATAAAACACAGTGATTTCTCTCAAAGCAATTGAGAGCTTTTTCTCTCTTAAGTGGGAGGTTGCAGGTCAGACTTCTAGGTGGCAGAGAGGAGCCAGAGCTTCCAATCTGGCATTTTAGGGTGGGGAGCAATAAAGAAGAGAAAGGCACCGTACTTTGGGATTTCAGCAGTGCGGAGTCAGCTTTGCACGTGCTATTTGTCACAGCCAGCTCAGCAAAACTGAGCAAGAAAGCACCTGGGATCCAGTTGATCTAGTCTTGTGGCAAGGCCATTTGCTCCCAGACCTGCTCTGCACCTTCTCATACAGTCCTTCACTGTGCAGCCATGTGGAGATGAGACTCCTGAACCAGAAAGCTCTTCCTTGGGCATCAAGAAGGATCCGAGGTGTACTTGTCTGTCTGTCTTAATATTGTCACACCTTGCACCATGTGGACATACCCAGCCAAGCACGCACCTGGAAAAGGCTGAGGTTGAGAACTGTCTTTCAAAGCCATCTCCATAGCAGATATCTACCCCTTATAACCCTAACTGGCCCACGAAGTGCCCTTTAGTGGCTGGTGAGTTGTAGGTGTGAAGAAGAGGCTGGAATGAAGCATCCTCTGGAGCTGGGAAGGTGGGTATTTGCACAGCATGATGGGATCAGTGCTGGTGGCTGGGTGTGAGCACAAACCTTCAGCGTACAATGGCAACCTCTGTTCTGGTGCAAGGATCCTTTTGCTGAGGACTTTCCAACCCTTGAGGAAAATATGCTAACAGGCTTTAAATAATTAAACAAATCACATTGCAAGCAAACCCAAGTTGATCTTTAAAATGCATTATCCTCAGAAGGCACTAGAAATGCTCAGCGCTTTAAGCCCTCCTCTGAGCTCTTCACACATTAACTAATTCATCACACAAGGGACCACCCAGCTGCATTTCCACCACGGAGCAAATCCTGTGTCAGTCATTTCCGCCTTTAAAACTGTGTTGCCACAGCTGGAGGCCAGGTTTCTTCAGCACCAACAAGCCGAGGCAGTGAGGCAACAAAGCTCTTTTCATCAGGCCAAGTTTGCATGGAGGATGTTTCTCCCACAAAGCCACTTGCTGATCCCAATGGAAGGTGGGTTTCCCTTGTGGTCACAAGATATTCTGAGGCAGCTGCAATGGCCTCCTTGCAGGAAAGGGGAGTTATGTGTGGTGAGGACCACAAGTTTGGCTTTCCATGGGCAGAGGCCAGGAAGTCAGCTACCTTGAGCATCTCCTCTGGGCCACCAAGGCCATAGATGGTGGAGGGACATTTGTAGGAGGAAAAAGACAGGAAGGCAGAGCAGCTGCAAGGCAGTTCTGCCCACCTAGTACGATGCTACAGAATGTATTTACCTGGCTCTCTGTAAGCTAATTGTTCTTATCTCCCAAACCAGCCCCAAAACTGCCCTGATGATAAGTCCTTGCTGCCCCTGACACACTATGCAAGGACAGGTGAACAGCTTGGGGCAGCAACAAGAAGGTCTGTCAGCCACAAGAAAGCCTGGCTGGTGAGGAGCAGGGAAAGTCCCTGCCCATCCCCAGTCCTCACCAGTGTCCCCCCAGCCAGGTGTGCTGGGCATTGTCCTGGCACTCACAGGACCCCATGGAGGACAAACTGGTAGACAAAAGGGCACTGCCAGCCCTTCTCCAACCAGACAGCTTTCCTGGGGTGGTGTTTGCCACCCTCAGCTCTCCCCCATGGCATGCATGGCCCAGAGCAGAGGGGCTATAACACATGGAGTTTAAATGATTTAACAGTTCCCCTTTTGGGATTTGGGAACACCATGGAAATGGCTGCTCGTGGTGCTGTGGGACAAGCCCTGAGAAGGTGCAGGGCATCCTGGAGGCAGCTGCAGCTGTGAGCCCCAGAGCAGCCAGCTCTCCCCAGCAGCTCACTGTTCCTTTTCCAAACTCACCTGGCCTCCAGGACCGCAGACTGCCAGTCTTCCCTCCACCCCTCACTCTTCCAAGTTGTTGAAGATGAAAGGTCCACAGCTTTTTTCATGCTATTTCTCAGGTATTTGTTCCCCTCAGCAGTCAGCAACACACAACAACCCTGCTGCACCAGTCTGACCAAATAACATCTCGGAGATAGGAGATTTGGCCCCAGCCAGGCCAAAATTTTTACTGTTGTTAGTGCTTCATTTCATCAGGAAAGTGCAGCCTTAGCAATGTCTGCTGGACTTTCCAGCAGGAACTCAGCCCTTTTCTCATCCACGTTCTGACCTCAGCACAGAGGTCCTTAGAGGCAATGCAGCCCTCACAGCCTTCAGTGAGGGGCAGAGGCTCTGGTACACCTTGATGGTTGTAATCTCACGGTCATTTCTGAGGGCCAGCAGGCTCAAGAAAAGGGTTGTGAAGACAAAAAGCCCCATAGCACTAAAATTTATCCTGGTTCTTTCTCTCTCCTAGGCTTATCTTATGAAATCTGATGTGAGGAAAGGCATTTTGGAAAAAAAAAAATGAAAGTAAAAAGATTAATCTGGGGAAGAAGTATTGTAGATTGGCTTAAAAAAAAAAGCCTGATGTAAGAGGCAAAATAATAGAACAGAGAATAGGTGAATAAGAATTAAATCTTGCTGGAATGAACTCCTGCGAAAGTCTCACAGAGGTGATGACAGCAAAAAAATGTTTAAAGTGTTGTCAGAAGGGTGAGTAAAATACACAGTTCAAGAGATTGGATTTGTAAAAGAGATTCTGGTGCTGCAGATGCCTATGGAACAATCTCATTGGAAATATTCTCTAAAGTCAGGTTATGAAATTATTAGGAGAGCAGTCCATAGATCGATAAAGAGAAATATAGTTGATTCATGGGTACTTTTGGGCGAGGGGGAAAAAAAAAATAGCAAGCTAGGCTCAGCCTTTGCCACAGAGCAAAAAGAGACTTAGGAGATTTCTCATCAAAGTGTAAAGAAGCCTCTGGGAAAGAAACAGATTGATGCTACCAAGTTGTTTAAGATAATAACTACCTCCAAAGCACAAAACTGTGGTTGGAGGTTAAGAAAGACTGTAGCCTATGAGCAATTTGCACAGAACAGCTACAAAAAAGATCACATTGTTAAAGGTAGGAATGAGAGCATGTAATGGCAGCTAGTTATTTTATTTTACTTCTTTAATTCAAAGAAAACAGAAGGCACAGCCACTAGCTAAATTAAGAAGAATAAGATGAAGACATATGGATAGATGGGAGCCAGCCCTGAGGAAAAACAAATCAGCCTTTAGTGTCCTGGGGTGAGGAAGAACATACCGTGAAGGGCCATATGTCCTCACCCGACCATGGGAGAGAAGAGGCAGGATGTGGATGAGCAGCATCCTGCACCAAGCGTGCTTAAGGCCACCCTGGGGCCAGCTCAGCTGCACTGGGATGTCCTGCTGAGGATGGGTCCCAAGCAGGGCAAGCAGGGACGCTCATCTTCTCCATGGACCTTGCAGGGCTTTCCAGGGAGAATTTCACAGCCTACCAGGAAAAGCAATGGTTTTGGTGTTTGAAATTTCATGACTTACTGGTCAGAGAAGGGAGGACTGTGTCAGCAGGGGAGAAGAGGAGGAAAAGTGAGCATCCCTGAAGCAGCAGGATGTCCAGGAACACCACAGAGATTAGATCTGTGGTGATGACAAACAAAGGTTTTCATCCTTTGGCCTCACTGCCAGTAAGAACCTTTAGAGTTTATCAAATTTCTTAGCCTGTTACAAGTTAAATAACTAGTTTTAGGAGCAGAGGAGCTGTGGGGGTGGCTTCTGTGAGAAGCTTCTCCAGTGTCCAACAGAACCAATGCCAGCCAGCTCCAAGACAGATGTGCCGCTGGCTTTGTCTGAGCCTGTCAGGGACGGCAGTAGCACCTCTGGGGTAAGAGAGTTAAGAAAAGGGAAGAAAAGCTGGCAAAACAGCAAATGGAGACAGGAGTGAGAATATGTGAGAGAAGCAGCTTTGCAGACACCAAAGTCAGTGAAGGAGGGGGTGCTCCAGGAGCAGATGGATGCCAAAAGGAGGTTGTGACCATGTGGGAAGCCCACGCTGGAGCAGGCTTTTGGCAGCACCTGTGGTCCCATGGAGAAAGAAGCCCAGCTGGAGCAGGTTTGCTGGCAGGACTTGTGACCCTGTGGGGGACCCAGCCTGTTCCTGAAGAACTGCACCCCATAAAGGGACCCAGGCTGGAGCAGTTGGTGCAGAACTGCAGCCATGGGAAGTTCTCACGCTGGAGAAGCTCATGGAAGACTGTCTCCTGTGGGAGGGACCTCACACTGGAGCAGGAGCAGAGTCTGGGGACTCCTTTTCCTGAGGAGGAAGGAGCAGCAGAGACAACATGTGATTAACTGACCACAGACATCATTATCTGTTCCCCTTCACCACTGTGGGAGACAAGGGAGAGAAAATCAGGAGTAAGGTTGAGACTGGAAAGAAGTATGGGGTGGGGGGAAAATATTTTTAGGATTTGTTTTAACTTCTCATCCTCTTACTTTGATTTGATTAGTACTAAATGAAACTAATCTCACCCTGTCCTTATCTTGACCCATGAGCCTTTTGTTCTATTTTCTCTCCTCTCTCCAGCCACAGAAGAGGAATGATAGAGCTTTGGGAGGGCATCCAGCCAGGGTCAGCCCACCACAATACCAAAGCAACATTTTCTTTTTCTATAGGACCTTTTTCCTTCAAGGACTTTGGTTATTATTGAAAAGACATCAAGTATGTGGAACCTGAATTGGCACCATGTTATGGTGGTGTAAAGCCATGGAAAAGCAGAGCAGTGAATCAGGTGCCCAGTTTCAGTAACACTCACAAATTTTCATTCAGGCCATAATGGAGTTCAAACAACTATTTGGACCACTTAGAAAACGAAGATGAAATGCATAAGGCACCACAAGAGACTTTCAGAAAAGCATACAGCATGACCAAATCCTTCTCATTTTTAGTATTTATATTTCTTCTTCTAAAGTTTTTCTTTAAACTTAAAAATAATGAGAAAATGTGCTTCCTTGAGACAAGCCTGTACTATCAGCTAAACAGCCTCACATTCATCGTAGCACTCCAAGTGCTCCGGAATGCTTTTCAGCCCAGAGGATAATAGCATTAGACGACCAGAAAGGCTGTCCTGTAAAAGACTGTTATTATGATTTCCAGTCTCAGAAGTTGGCTTAATCCAGCTGAGCACACACACATTATTTAGAGAGGAGACTGAGCTCAGACACTGCTATCACCGTCATCTTTATTGCAAATGAAGGGTTCAGCCAGTGAAAGGCAAGTCACGTCTTTTTTGTCCTAAGCCCTGCAAACAGTGGCTGTTGCAATCGTCTTTGCACTCTGCAGCGAGGGTCTGGAGCTGCTGAATACGGAGTTGTTTGCACAGATTTGCATCTGTCTAAAAACTCCTGTTTTCTCTCTTGTCACCTAATCAATCAAACAGCAAAAGATGCAGTCCCTGCACCCTCCAAGGAAAACAGACCTGTGCCCATACAAAAGGCAAAGCATGAGCCATAGGGGTTAACTAGAGGTGGTAAGCTGTGAACCCTGTAACAGGAGCATTTTTTTTTTTTTTCACTGCTTGAAATTTCGTGCTGCTCTTCCTCCGTCTGTGGAACAAAAGAACGAGAGGCAGTGATGCTCTGAATTGGGGAAAAAAAATAGTCTGGGATTGTTCCCTGCATGAAAAAAAAATATGTTTGGAGGATTACTTGGGGAATTTGCACCTTGAGGAGGAAATGCTACACAGCTTCTCTCCCAGGGTTTAGGCAGAACAGCTCTCTCCCAAAGGACTGGTTCTCCCACCCACACCTCCCCAGGCAAGCAGGACCCATCTCGCACCCGCAGCCTGCCAAGGACCAGGCACCAATCCTTGAGGGTCAGCTTTCAGCTGGCACCACTGCTTGGAATTGCTTGAATCTGCCCATGCCAAACCTGCCAGGGCCACTGCTTGCCCCATCAGGAGGACTGGGGTGAACCTTCCGACTCTATCCTTTTTGCTCCGGGGGGGACACTGCATTTCACCACACAGCACTGGAGTGAAGGCTCCTCTGTGAATATCCAGCACAGAATTCCACCTATGCATTCTTGCACTGGTAGTGTCTTTGCTAACAGTCCTTGTCAAGGCAGCCTCAGTCACACTTTTGCATGACAAAGCAGCTCAGCCTCCCTCTGTCCTTTCAGTCACCTCCCAAGCAAGGAGGCACTGGGCACTCAGATTCAGGCCAGGATGGGAGGGACAGCAGCTTCCTCTCCTTAGTCTCAGGGAAGAAGCTCAAACAAGCCAAACCCCAGTGAGCAGCAGCTTTTCCTGGGCAAGAACTGCTTCCCTGGCACATTTCCCATGGGAGACAAGCACAGGGGCCTTAAAATAAATCTGTCTTTTTAAAGCAGTGATGCTAAATGAAGGTTTGAGATCAAAGGCTGGGATTCTCACATTTTGCCAAGATAGACATATCCATTCACGAGATTTTTGGTGTAACAAAATACTTGCTAATGAAGAGGATCATAATCTTATTATTAGCCCGAACTACCACAGTATGTCATTCAAGAGCGGGTTGGAATATGTCCTAGTTTAGGAAGTTGCACAGTGGGCTTTGCTCTTGATTTAATGAGCTGTGATTGTGTTTATTTTCAGCAGCAACTACGCCTGTTAAATTTTGGTTGAAGGTCTGATCGTTAACGACAGTAATCGACGGAAAGGATGAATTTAGGTTGAAGGGGAGGAAAATGGGAATCGCATGTCTGTGGGATTCAGTCCCCAAGCAAGCAAATACAAGGTAGTCGGGGAGCCTGAGCTTTCTCTGCTTTTGCAGTGCTTGATGATGGGTTTACAAATACTGGTTAAGTCAGTCGTTGCAGTCAGGCTCTCATTAGGGGTAGGAATGAGTCAAGACACAGACATTTAACAACGTGAAAAGGGTCCCATTTTATTCTTCTTTACAGCTCAGCCATCCTGCCTCTGACTCCAGCAAGCTCCTATGTAGGGTCCAGCTGCAGACTGACTGCTGGTTATTTCCTGCTGGACTGTGACTGCAAGTATGAGTTTGCAGACTCTGAGCACAGGCCTTGGCTAGCTCAGCTATGATACAGGCTCCAACTCCATCAGACCCAGACCGACCTCATGGCAGATCTTTCGTCAGCAGCAACTCTCTTCCTTGTTCCATCCTTCTTTGAGTCTCTCTGGATCTCTCCTTCTCCCTCAGGGCTCCTCTACCTCCCCAAGGCTCTCTTGCTCCAGGTCCTCTTCCTCAGGGTCCCCCAGCCAGCCAACCCACCCCTTTTATCACACTTGTTTTTATTAGTCACAGTTGTGACCCATTAAGAGCAAGGCTGTTCCTCTTTGGTAATCAGTAGCACTGTGACTTACCAGGGGCAAGGTCACCTGTAATCCTTTCTTTCACACCACAGTCAGTTAAGAGGATTCAGACACAGAAAAAACAAAGATTTTCACTGTTATGGAGTGGGGCACAGAGTAGTCAGGTGTAGGCAATCAACAATGGGGGCCAGACTTTCCTTTTGTGGGAAGAGCCATGGTGGGACAAGGTGATCAGCTGGCTTCCACTATCAAGATCCCACAAATTTTAAGATGGGGGAACATGTCAGTAGCGTGAAACAACTGAACAACCTGCCAGACAAGCAAAATGGAGAAGAAAAGGGAAGAGAAATATAAATAGAGACACATACATTGAAAAAAAGATATTGCTGCAGCAGAACTACGCTTGTAGTGTAGACTCTGCTCTGGAGTGAGATGGGGTCCCCTGTGGCAAGGTCTCCCCAGATGAACCCCCCTCACTGCTGCCTGTCTGGGTAACTGGAGCTGGGCCACTGAGCAAGAAGGGCAGGGCAGGATGAGTCACAAGTGAGAGTCACCCATCACACTCCTTCTCGGTTTCCAGCCTTAAAAAGGATGCTGATGCTGTACTTCGTGTTTGACACCATCAGCCCCAAAGGAGTCTAACACAGTTTATTTTCCAGCATCAAAGCATGCACACAGACACATGCATGTGAAATGTATGGGTGGGCAGACCGTCTATAAGGGGCGTGAAGGAAACACAGACATGGACAGACTCACGGATAGACACCACATAGCCAGTTGTAGCCCTTAAAAGCTTGACAAGTGGAACATTAGAACGAGCCAACAGATGCAGATAAATATTCCTTCCACTCAAAATTTGTGATCCTACCATACCTCAGATACTCAAAATAATAAGCCCAGCTGAGCATGGTGAGTGACAGGAAACAGAAGAAATCCTAGGGATGCCTTTACTTCAGGTATAAAGGTACAAGTATCCTTATTAAATGAAAAGATTAAATTACCCCCTCACCTTGCCCCCACTTAGCCTGCAGCAGGCCTGGGCTCGCTGTTCCCTTCCCTAGGCTGTGCCCAGCCTGGACACGGCGCTCAGCCGGAGGCTGTTCCCTTGTGCCAGCGAGGTGTTTTGCGGAGCAGTCACCGACCAGCGGCTTGTCAGCTCCAGGGCCTGTGGCTTCCTGTGGCAAGTGTAAAAAATCAGTTTACACGTTGTTCTATTTTAAAAGCTGGTTGTTTTTTTTTTTTTTTATGACGGCCGTCTGTCTGACGGGGCACCCATCCTCTCCGCCACGGCGTGCGGGGCTGCGTGTCCCCTACACCCCCTACACCCCCGCCCCCTGCTCGGAAGCCGGAGCCCAGATCCAGGGAGGGGGCAGCGATGGGGCAGGGGGGCACAGCCCCGGGGAGCTCCGCCGGCTGCGGGGCAGCTCAAGAGGCTCTTTGTGCCCGGGACTGGGCGGTGNCGAGAAGGTGCCCATCGCCCGAGTGGGGCCCGACGATGTGGAGCTGTGCCTGCCCCCCGTGAGTGCTGCCGGCAGGCACCGGGCGGGACAGGGTGGGATCGGGACAGAGCGCGTGGGCATGAGTTGGGATGGAACGGGACCCAGCGGGTCGGGACGGGACGGGTTGGTCTGGGACGGTAAGGAACGGGCGGGGTCGGGACAGGTCGCGATGTAAAGGGACGGATCGGCACAAAACGGGTCGGGTCCCTGCCCGCACCCACCCGCCCTCTCCGCAGGCGTACGCGGCGGCCGCGCCCCCCGGGCCGGGGCGGCTGCTGAAGGCCGGGGCCGCGGTGCTGATCGCCGGGGCCCTGCTGCTGCTGGCCGGGGCCATCGGCGCCTTCTACTTCTGGAAAGCCACGGAGCGGCAGGTGAGCGCGGAGCGCCGTGTGGGGGTGGGGTGCAGCTCTCGCAGGTACGGAGACGCGCGGGCTGGGAGCGCTTCTTGCGAAGTCTATAAAGAGGTCTTTAAGCAGACATGTAGAGTTTTTTCCACGCTTTCAGAAATTCCAAACACCTAAAATCCCAAACACCTAGAAGCCCAAACCCATGGTCACTGCCTTTGGTGGCTGTGTGAATGGAGCTTCCCGGAAGCACATTTATTAGCGAACACGAAACACGTCTTTGAGAGCACAGACTCTACATTGATTTCTGCTCACAAATCCTCAGTGAACTCAAACCCCAACAAGTCCCCAGGGATTCACATCCTGGGCAAACTCCAGCTCTTAGGACAAAAAAAGCATTGAAATGTGTAAATTCTTTTTTTACGACATCTGCATTCTTGGTCCAGATTCTACCTGGACCCTCAAGTATGTTATGCTATAGTTAACCCCTTAACAGGCACCATTAGTTCTGGTGCTTTATATGACTGTACATACACTTAGATTTGTAGCTGTGGAGTAGTTTTTAAAGTTAAGTTTTATTACTTACAGTTTCTGGGGTACACGAGAAATGCTTTATGCAAACAATGAACCTGAGAAGCTGATGATCAGTCAAAGACCCAAACTTCAGAGCATTAGAACATGTTTCTATATTAACTTTTCTTTCTGTTTACACAGAATTTGTGTTTAAAACATATTGGAAACATGATGATACACACACGAACATAACTTTCTCCATAAATTTCATTAGTACCCTTGAATTTACTTTGGAAGAAGTTCTGTACTCCCTCTGGCCACATGCCAGCCCTCATCAAGGAGAGCCTTGTGTGAATTCCAGCAGCCAGAGCAGAGGTGGACCTGAGAGATAGATCCCTACACATAGGGATAATTCAGATAATCAGAAAGAAAAGTAAAATGTTTTACAGTAAAAAGACAGGACACACTGCTGACCTCCAAGATGTGCTGCAAGAACCATGTGCTTCTCTAAGCTTTTGAAAAGGGACATAGGCAGGAGACAGTGCTTTCAGCTCTGAGCAGGTGGGTGCATTTGTGGAGTAGAGGACAAGGTGCTTCCCTTTTTTAATGCTCCTGTCATCTAAATTCAGCCATACAAAACGTCTCACATTCACAGTTTTCATTAAGCTTTAAAGCTGATCTCAAGGTGAAGACACTGAGAAAGCTGAGAGTTATTTTTCCAAGCTGCCTTCAAACTCAGAAAGCTGCACTTGACTTGCAAATATTTAGGAAGCAACTGCAAAAAATATATCCACACTCATTCATTAAAAAACGAAGGCAATTTTTAAATTCCTTGGTTTATTTTATATCTTTAAATTCTTCCCTAACTGACAGGGGTATCAAAGTTTCAACTCTAGCTCAGCCCTTATTGGGGGAGACCACATACACTGGGCTGGTTTTATGAACCACATCCAACAGGAGTCCTAGAAAGCAGAAATATGGGAGTGGCTGTGTATAACTGAGGAACCATAAATCTGTGACACATTAGACTTCCCTGAGTGAAGGTGAGAGAAGAAGAAATTTGTCTCTAGCTGTCAGTGTAAATTTTTCATTAAAATGCTGTAAAGGCTTTTTTAAGACCCAAAATAAACTGCTTGTGCAGCACTTTTAGCAGAGCTGCACAAGAGAATCACAAAACCCTTCCACAGATTGTGGTCCTCCAGCAAATACAAACCATGCTGTAGCTCTCCTCATTGAAAATAGGATAAGGGCAAATATGCTGACAAGGAGAATACGAGTCTATGCAACTTCACATCCAATTTAAACAAAGTTCACTTCCATTACAAGCTGGGAAGTATGTTCGTATTCAAGAGGAACCTGTTTTCCTTTGCCTCAGCAGAACATCCTAAGAGATAAATAAGGGTTGGCCTCCTTCAGAGTAGGAGATTCATGCTGCTGTCCTTTGGGAATCATGCCAGCATAACAAGCAATACATAAAATGTCCTTGAAGGTTTATAGGTCCTAGTGACCATGGATGTGGACTCACCCCACATTATTTTTGAAGTAAAACTATAAACACTCCCTGGAAGGGGGATCCCAGGTCTCTAGTCCTACCTGATGCTCAGAGCAGGGACAGCTGTGGGGTCAGAGAAGGTTGCTCAGGGCTTTATCCAGTCAGGCCTTGAAAACTTCCAAGGATGGAGACCAAACCACCTCTCAGGGCTGGCTGCCCCACTGCCAGCCTGCCCCTATGCTGAAGTAGTGCAGTGTTGGTTGTTGGAGGGTTATCAAGTGCCTGCAGCAGCAGAATTTAGGAGCTAAATAGGGATACGAAAGTCAGATTGACCCATTGCCTGGTGTAGGAGGAAGGCAGTAAGTAATTACTGGCATGTGCTACCGCTCTTTTATTGATTCCAGGTGTATAATGTTCACTATACTATGAGCATTAATGGAAAAGTACAAGATGGATCAATGGAAATAGATGCTGGAAACAACCTGGAGACATTCAAAACAGGAAGCGGCAGTGAAGAGGCTGTTGAAGTCCATGATTTTCAGATCGTAAGTAGTGCCACTCCTGTCCTTCATGTAACACACTCCAGCACTGTACTCTTAAGGACACCTTGCTCTGCCCTGACTTGTCTGCCCCAGTCGGTCTCAGGTTCCAGCCTCCAACCACCCATACAAACAGTTTTGCTCTACTGGCTTGCTTTCACAAGGAGACAGGCAGTTTCCTCCAAAACAAAAATCTAAGTGCGTTTTGGAGATCAGCCATGCCAGGTACCTCTCCGGGAAGTGGTGTGGATTAGGCTGCATCAGGTTTGGCTCCATGTAGATGCTTTGCATTTTCAAACCATGGAGCAGAACCATGATGTGTGACCTTGAGGCCTTACTAAAAAAACATTCTGTCAGGCTGCGACACAGCCCTGTGGTTTGAACTGGTAAAAGCACCTCCCCTAAACATCCCTGTTTGAGGAGCACAGGGTCAACACAGTAAGCCAAGGAGACACCAAGGAGAGACCACTCTACAGAGCTTGACTTGGGGAGCTGCCTTTGCCCTGAGGTCATGGATGGGAGCTGCTTTCCATGGCTTGGCGTGGGCTCATCCCCATGGCAGACAATGGAGGCATTTAGCACAGTTTATGCATCCCTGCACCAAACGACAGGTGCTGGGTCACTTGGGCTGGCAGCAAACACACTTGGGGCACCCCAGCAACTTGTGGCTGCTCAGCACAGAGCCTGGACTAACAGATGCCAAGCCTCAGCAGAGCCCAGCAGCTCAGACAGTGTGGGTCTCTGAGCTGCCCTGAGCTACTAAGGCACATATATGTGATGCTGCAGAAACCCATTTACAGGGCCCAAACCCTGCAGTTAAATCTTATCAGGCGCAAAACACTCAGCCTCAAAGTTAAGCCCTCTGTAAGACAAAGCAGCACCTAAAATAGAGATGCTGCTGCTGGGAAGCATCTCTGCTTCTGGAGCAGCCACATTTCCCTTGCTGGATCTAGAAAGGCAAGGAAATTCAGCTCCTTGGCTTTCAGCAAGAACAAACAAATCTGTGCTTGGAGATGCTGGACCCCAACTTTCCCATCAGCTGTGGTTCTGCCTTTATGCAACTCTCATTAGCATCACCATAGCAACATTATTAGCAGCTGAGTAAGAGCATCCACAGCGAGCTCTTCTCATTTGCCATTTCACATCTGCACAAAAGCACCAGTCCACTGGAGAGATGCTGAACTCGTTTTGCCTCCATGTGTGTTGCTGGTGAGATACTGCCTATCCCAACCAGGTCATGAATCAGCTCCTAACACCAGCCAGCTAAAGGGGCCTCCCAGGGACGGTGCCAGCTTGGAATTACAGAGGGCCAGGGACAACCTCAGCAAAGGGATGATACCACTTGGGTTTTCAGCCAATACACATGAAGGAGAAAGCAACTGAAGAGATGAGCTTCCAACAGACTGGTTTATATTAGCAGCTTTGGGTTGACTGGCACTGCTAGAATGACTGCATGGTCAGAGGAGGCTTGGATTTGGCAATATTAGGGTATTCCTAGCACACTTGGTACACCACAAAGTCTAATGTCATAATGCACCAATCCTTGCATAGCCATCCCCTCTCTCGCTGCTTGTTGTAGTCATTTTGTTTTGAAGGGGATGTGTCTGGCTACACCACCCTCTGGGTGAAGAACCTTTTCCTGGTATCCAACCCAAACCTCCCCTGACACAGCTTCAAGCCATTCCCTGGGGTCCTGTCACTGTCACCACAGAGCAGAGATCAGTGCCTGCCCCTGCCCTTCCCCTCATGAGGAAGCTGTAACTGCAATGGGAGCTCCCCTCAGTCTCCTCCAGGCTGAACAGACCAAGGACCCTCAGCTGCTCCTCACACAGCTTCCCCGCAAGGCCCTTCACCATCCTCATGGCCCTCCTTTGGACACTCCCTGACTGTTCAATATCTTTCTTACATTGTTGTTTTGGTTTGAATGACAGGTGTCTACTAAGAAAAACTGAAGCCTCCCTTAGAATAGAGAATGTAAACCCCCTCCCTCTGAATTATTATGATTTTGGATTTAAGGGGGCTCTCAGGCAAAGATATGGAAATAGGAATAACAGTTCTTTATTAGGAGAACTGAAATAAAAGAAGCATGCAATATTAAAGAAACAACAAACAAACCCACTGACAGAGTCAGAATACAACCTGACACCCTCAGGTCAGAGTGTTGGTAGCAGTCCAGTTGGAATGGTGGCTGCAGTCCCCCTGGAGTGGCAGATGTGGCTCTGTTGGAGCAGTGATCCTGCAGAAAGGGGAAGCCACCCTCTGAAAGTCCAGTAGAGGGAGATGGGCCTGGCTATCCTCTGAGAATCCAGTGGAGAGGGCTGCTTGTTTTTCCAAGTTTCAGGTTTTTATCCAGGTAGGAATGCTTGGCTCCTCCCCCTGGATAGAGCATTTCCCAATGGGATGATGTGATTTTATCAGTGGACTCAATGGCCCATCAGCAGAAGATCTCTCCCTGGAGGGAGGATGGGTTGTGGAAGAGATAAAGAAACTGCCCCAGCTGGTTTCTTATCAGCTGGGCTATTGACAGAAGATTATACCACCCCCCACCCCAGTTCCAACAGATGATGATGGAATACACACTTTTGCTTACATTCTGCACTGCAACCCATGACAATTGTGGCACCCAAAACTGCATATGAAGGCATCCATGATATCCCTTCAAGGCAGATGAGAGGGGTCATGCTGACACCAATACCCCTTTCTTCTGGCAGCTAGAGGCCAGGCAGAAAACCAGCACAACAAGGGTACTAGGTAATCATATGGAGGTGGTTGACTGGAGCTTGTGCAACCACATGAAAAACACAAAAGTTTTGCCATTTACAATGAGGTATCTCAATTTATAATGTAGAAGAGAGCTCTTTTATGGATACTCAAAAACCTACAGTAGAAACGTAGAAACTACAGACAATGGCAAGGTGTCAATGCCTGAGGTTCTGGCACAGGGCTGGAAGGTACATCCCAGGACTTGCAGGAGACTTGCTCCTTCTCTTGCTTAAAACTAGACATGTATGGTTTATGCAACTGCATTTCACCCAAGTAGGCCAGATGAAGTCCCACACACAGATTTCTGCACCAAACTGCCCATCACAAACTTCCCTTTGCTGTCACAGTCACTTATTTGTACAAACTGAACCAAGCTGCCCCCACATTTTTGTAAAACTGTGTCACAAGGGTCCCACGCCACCAACTAACACAATTTCAAGACTGCCTACGTTAAGTGCTAAGTTACAGTTCAAATCATGTCAACTAATTCCTTAACAGAGCTACTCCAAGTAGCCTACAGCCTGCATGGAAGTACTTACATAAAACACCCCCCCACTTTCAGAAATCAAGCAAAAACTTCTAGACCAATTTGACCAAAATTTTGAAGCTAAAATGATGAAGGAAGAGCGTTTTATTGCTTCTGGTTTTATATGAGATTAGCCTTCAGACTGGAAATTCAGTGGCAATTTTAGCAGAGCTGAGGCACTTTCTTGGGGGTGGTGAGGAGCTGGAGGGCTGTGCACAACCTCCTGCCTTCTGCTTTTGCAGGGTATAACTGGGATCCGTTTTGCTGAAGGAGAAAAGTGTTACATCAAAGCTCAGCCAAAAGCTCACATCCCTGAAGTTGATGCTATGGCTAAAGCAAGCCTCTCATCTGAGCTGGTAAGGAGTTGTTTGTTGGGTTTTTTTAACTAATCTTTGTGTAGAGAGAGACTAAAGGAGGTACTTAAATACAAATCAAAGTGGCATTTGAAAGTCACTCTGGCTCGTGGTTAAACATAGGGTAGGATAGCTGGGGATTCAGTGACTGGTTGCAAGGAGTCCCTGAAAAAGGTAAGAAAACTAAGATTGGTGTCAGACATGTCACTGTGTCCGGGGACATCGTGAGAGGCTGCAGTTAGTGACTGGGGAAGCCACAGACTGGTTTCTACCAGATCCATGGGAGATCTCCATGACCAGAGCACCTGCCTGAGACCAGGCTGTGCACAAGGCAGGAAGGGATGGCGTGGAAGAAGCAGCTGCTTTAATCAATGCAAAGGAGGACTGTGGTAGATCCCAGGAGATTTCTACCAATACTCTTGAGCAGAAGCATGAACTCCATCATGTCAGTAAAAGGGAATGGTGGAAAACATGGCAAAAATTAAAACAACTCAGAAGAAAGAATTTGTTTTAAAAAATATGACTTTGCCTTCTTAGCATAAAACTTAATTTTACATGTTAACTAAATTTCAAAGAATTTGCATCACAACCAGCAGAGAAGCTGCAGTTCTCACCCAGATACCATCAAACCTCTTCAAATTTGCCCAAAAAGCCAATTGCTTTATGTACTCAAATCTTGAGTTCCCCAGACTGATTGCTCACACAGGAGTGGCTCCAGTGACTTGAGTCCAGCTGAGCCTGGACACTGCTGGGACACTGGCAGCAGATCCACAGCCCCTTTCCCTGGGTTTGCTCTGCTCCTGGAAGAATAAAAGCAGATACAATTTGCTGGGAGAGAGGCGCTGTTAAGGCCGGACCTCCCTGCAGAGGTGCTGTGACTACTGAACATCTGCTTGAAAACGAAGGGAAAAGATCTCTCCTAATAGAGTCAGAAAGGCTGATCAATGTTACAAAGCCTCTTGAAGCTGGCAGGATTTTCCCCATGATGGGAAAGAGGATTTGCACAGATTGCAGAGAGAGAGCTCCATCTTTCCTGCCTTGCCTTATTTTAAAGGCAGCTGGCCTTGACTTAATTAGTGCTATTGCTTGAAGTCTACGTTTGAATCTTTCATCTTTTTGGAAAAACAAAGTCACAGACCTGAAGACATTATCCTAAATAATCAAAAAGTTATTTCTAATTCTACCTGGTGACAGCAGAATTATTGCCTTGTCCTGTTTCTTATGCATCTTCTCACCTATGTGACTGTTGCAATGTATCCCATGCACCAAGCAGCTGACTTAGTGCCACCACTAAGACATTAACTTTGCTGTATCACTCGATTTTCCAGGCCAGATGTGCTACAGGAATGGCAAAGTAGTATTCTTTTTCTAGGCCAAGTCATCTCTCTGATATGGAAGTACTTAGGAGAAAGTATGCTTATTATATATATATTATTATTATTATTATTTTAATAATAATAATTATATTATTATATGCTGTTTTCCTACACTGGGCATCATAACAACAATACCTACAGAAATGGTTGCGTAAAATGAGTTTTATACATAGCCAAGTTCTGGCTGCTCAAAAGTCAGGATCATTTCAAATAGAAACAAAGGATATTTTTATTTCTGAAAATTAGTGTCAGATATTTCTGATGTTGATAAAAGCTTAAGTGGGAGAATATAAATAAAGAGCAGTAAACAGATTGGATAACGAACTTAAATGACTTGAGACCTACAAAATAAATCAATAAACACACCAAAGAACAACAACTCAAGGGAATAAATTGATCTAGTCAGTTATATAACAAGTCTTGATGACTTTTATGAAAGCAATTTAGAATTTTAACTTTGAAATCATGCTGGTTTTCATGATTCAAAAGTTAGTTTTCTTTTAATATTTCACCGTTGCTATAAAATACTTACACATTTTATGTAAAATAATACTTTGAACTAACAACTTTAAAGAATCAATCACTGGCATTTTTCTACATTACTTTGAAGATATGAACCAAAAACCTGCAGGCTACACTTCAAAAAGGCAGGCTCCTTTAACTTGCACTTCAAGCTTTTGGTCAATTGAATTGCTTTTACCAAACAAGACCTTTAATCAGACCGATCACATTGACTTAAAACTGGAAGCTGGAGCAGTTCTCAAGCTATAATCCTCTCTAAAACTTTTGAACAAGATTCCACCCCTCACCCCCCCTACACACATTGTAAATACAGTTATATATTGGGAGTATGTCAAATGAGAACAGGGCATAAGAAAAGATGAGGGGCTCAGGTTTTGCTGGCATTTCATTGCTGCTTTGCTGAAGGTGGTAGATCTTCAGTTTCTGCCACTTGAAATTCTGGTGCTTTGGGCTGAAAGATCTCTGGCACCCAGCCCTCATGCGTGTGGCAGAAGCCGTCCAGGGGTGAGATGGGTGAAACCATAGCCCCAGTAAAGCTCTCCCCAGGCTCTGGCTCAGCACAATCCGTCCACGTTCGTGACACAGAAGGATGCTCGGTATTAGTTGCAGTGGATAATTATACAGTTTGGTGCTCGAGAATTAACCGTGAGCAGGCACATGACTGCTCACTGAGCAGCAAAGGATTTATGCTCTTCTATTTGCAGGAAGATGAAATCATGCCTGTGAGATTTGACAAAAACTCCCTTATCTGGGTGGCTGCAGATGAGCCTATCAAGCATAACAGCTTCCTAAGCCCCAAAATTTTAGAGCTTTGCGGGGATCTTCCAATTTTCTGGCTGCGACCAACATATCCCAAAGGTAACATTTCTTTTATTTGAAAGGTGTGTTATCCCTCCCTTCATCTAAATGCTTTCCCTACATCAGGTTTGCTACTGAAACTGGCACATCTGGGAAACCAGACTCCTTTCCTCCCTTGCCCACGCCTTCCTGGGCTTGTGCCAAGATTGTGGGTTTGGAGTTTATCCCCAAGATATTTTCCATCCTTGTATTTACTCAATTTGCATAGCCCAAGTGGGTGACTTGCTAGGAGATGAAACATTTCCAGAGAGGTCAGCCTCCTTCTAGAGAAGCACAAGACAACAGCCTAAACTAGCCCCCCAAATGTGTAGGCAGCTGAGAGCAGGTAGCAGGAACACTGGCCAGGAATTGGGGACCATATCCTGTCCTATTTTCTACCCTGCTTCCCCAGAGGAATTCAGTGGAGTGGCAGGAAGATGCTTTAAGCCAGCCAGATGGTGCATGGTTTGTGAGACCCTGGGGCAGTCCCAGCTCTGAACTTGGGGCCCCATAGGTAAGCTTAACAAAGGTGTCCAGGAGACACTAGAAAGATGGGAATTCCTCCAGGTAACTTCCTAGTCTTGGAGTAGAGAAGGCTCAAAAATATTTATTCCTCCTTGGTCCAGTTAGTACCAGAAGACTTGAGTGGGACAATACATGGAAAAAAAATCACATTTTAGAGCACCTCTGGATCCAATCTACTAATATTTTCCACTTTCCTTCGTGATCTTGCATATCCCACTGGGCAACAAAAGAACAGTATCAAAGCTGTCCAGAACCACGTGTCCTTGAGAGCAGGGCACCATCCACCCTAAAAGCATTTTTAAAAAGTGAGATGTGTACAGCTGGACTTGCTAGTGCTGGAAACTGCTGCTGGGTTAGTATCAGTGGCTACATGCTGGGTCAAAAAAAAATTTATTGGGGAATAAATCTCCTCACACACATTTTGCCTCAAGGAGAGGAGGGAGAGGGGAAAGGCAATGGACTGCTTTGGACTGGCATTGGCTGCAGATACAATGTAGGAAGGCAAGCAGCTCCCAGCTCCCATGGCGATGCACTTCAATTTTGCCAAGGCACAGTTTTGGCTTTCTCTCTGCCCTTCACTGAAATATTAGGTAATTACAAGGACACACTCAAGGTAAGATTGTCCCCTGGTGATTATTTCTTCAGATAACCAAAGGAGAGAAATGAAGAGAAACAAACGCCAGTCAGAATCAAACTTTGATGAGGAGGACTTGGAAGCTGCTTCTGAAGAAGTAAACCCCAGGTCAGGCACCATGCAGCTGACTCAAGAGCTTGGCCACCAGGCTAATGAAACCAGGCCAAGGGGACAAGAAACCGATCAAACATTTAATCCAGACAACCCATACAATGTAAGTATTAGCACTGTAATCTTCCTTCAGAACCTGGGACTGTGTTGGACAGGTAACACTGGTAATGTTGGACTTGTCTTTTTGTTTGTTTTTTATTATAATCTGCAGCCTTTGCTTGATCAGCTTTTCTAGGAAATAACAGACTGGTAAAACACCTAAGAAGCTCAAAAATGTCTTCCTTCTATCCTCTTCTCCCAGTTTTGATTAGATTTCAGTTTGAAACATGCGCAAATGCTTGAGGTCACAAGGTTAAGGCAAGTTGATGCCAAGTTGTTTTTGAAGTTTCCAGATCCATATGGGAACAGCAGTGGAGATCTGACAAGGGCAGCACCTTCTAGAAACAAATCAAAGCTGGTCTTGACCAGATAGCTGAGACCCGTCATGTACTGTGAAGAGAGTCCAGTAGCAGAAACAGGCTTTGCTCCCAAACAGAAATTAGCACCACACGACTGCTACAGGGGAACATAGCAGAAGTGTCTGGGTGCAAAGAGATAAAGGTCCAAGCCAAATAAATTTCTTTCTCAGCCTCCTCTCCATGAGAGTAAGAAACTAGACTAGCAAGAACCTGAGAGAGAAGAATCTGTTTTGAGACAGCAGCAGTGGGTGGAGGATGACTGTCGTAAAACTCGTTCTCACCCTTCAAGAAGCAGCAGCCCCCAGAAAGAGCAGAGGAGCCACCCCACTGTGTCCCAACACCTCTGTGGCGCTGCAGGAACGCTGGCTGTGCAGGAGGCACCTTCCAGTCTGCTGCACCAGCGCCAGACAATTTACACCCACCATTTGGTGCAGCAGGAGTAAGTCATTTTAATACAACACTGTCACAAGATAAATGCCTCCTGCTTTGGAAGTAAGTCCCAGCTTTGACTTGACATTTATGCAACAGCAGGAGATCATTATACTGTGACAGCATTCTGCCGAGTTGACATCCCTTAATTAAACTTAAATTAATCACTCCAAATAAAGTGGATCTAAATCGACTCTCTCACGAGGTCAGTAAAACAGCAGTGCCACTGGAATGTAGCTTCTTCTCTCAGCTACTAATGTGACCATCTCCATGAGGTCTGAGCTGCCCTGCCTCTGGAGGCAGAACTGCTACAGGCCTGCTCTTCCAGCCTGAGGGCAGCTGGGCCAAATGGAGAAGGGCCAGACAGATGCAGCCATCAGACCTCACTCAGCCTGCAGGGCAGGATTCACCTTCACCAACAGCCACTGCAGCGATGCCTACCGCCAGGCTTTCTTAGAGACAGAGTCACGGGGTGCCAAGGACCATTAATCATGCTGCAGGCCTTTCCTGGAGGATGAAATGAATCCTCCCTAGAACTGTTTCTCTTTACTCACTGTAAGTGGAGCCCGGACGATGAGTTCGGGTGATGTTCATGGTGCAGGTCTCTGAATTCAAGGATAATGAATCCTGACCAAGGTAACATCTTCCCTGTTCCCAGGACTGGGAAGGAGTTGCTGGGGTCCCTAAAAATACCCAGCTGTTACTAGCGTCCTGTACAAGCCCAGACAAGGGGTGGCACCTTTCTGTGTCACTTTTTGTTGTGCTGCTACTTTTCAAAAATGAATGAAAAATGCTCAGGTAAAAAGCTGACTGGTACTTCAGCATTTGTGCATTACTGCTGCTGCTTTTCTTGAAATAACACCAATGGGCAAAGAACAACCTAAGTTTCCAAAAGCAGAATATTCGGTTACCTTTTTTTCCCCAGAAATGAGGAAAGGAATTTTGGAGGGTAAAGGCTTTTAGGTATTTTGTGCATGCTTTGCTCCCTTTAACTCCTTACTGTCAGCTACAAAACAGGCAGAATTCCCACTGTCCACAATGCACCTAAGTGTGGTGGGGTGGGAAGGAAGAATCAGACTGAGAGACAAGAGCCAAATCCTCAGAAAACTGCAGGCAACTAGAGGAATAGTTTCCTAAAAATCCTGTAAAAAGCATTAAAATACAGAAATTAAAACTGATCATAAAACCCACATCATATATTGCAGGAATTCTCACCTACATGAAAGATTCAGCTAACTGCCTTGAAATCTTTCCCATCACTAATGTTTAAAGTTTGTAAGGAGCTTACTGTTGCTGGAGCTTTTGCAAGGACTGTAGAGTAAAAATAATGAAGTTAGAGCTGTTGTTATTTCCATTTTACAAGGGTGATTACACCAATTCTATGCTCCTGCCAAAGAAAGCAAGACGAAAGAAAAAATAATAAAGCAAGACGCATGGCTCACTTAGTGGGAGTTTTGTCAACTTCCACAGGCCCAAGACTGCAGGTTTTTCCCTTTGTGGGGTTAACAGGAGCATGGATGTATTCTGCTGTTCCGTGAGAAGGAGAGCACCGGGGTGACATTTAGTATTTTACATTCCAGCAGCTGGAAGGTGAAGGGGTGGCTTTTGACCCCATGCTGGATCACCTGGGCGTGTGCTGCATCGAGTGCCGCCGGAGCTACACCCAGTGCCAGCGGATCTGCGAGCCCCTCATGGGCTTCCAGCCCTGGCCTTACAACTTCCAGGGCTGCCGCACCGCCTGCCGGATCATCATGCCCTGCAGCTGGTGGGTCGCTCGTATCATGGGCGTCGTGTGAGAAAATCCCCTGACAAAAAAAACAAACGAAACCAAAACTGGAGCCTTGACAAAATAAGCAGGGATACAATGAACTGGTAGAAGACTAAAACCAAAGCGGTGGTACCGATCCCGCCTTACAAAATCAGAGCTTGTCTTTCTGCACCAAAAGCAAGGTCAGATATTCCAACTGCAAATTAAAATCTCAAATTAATATTCCATTAGCTTTACAAGAGGCAAGGGTATACTAGCACTTGCTGAATTAAAAAAATGGGACATCCCAAAAAAAGACAATATTAAACTTTGCTTACAATTGGTTTAGCAGTCCAGAAGCTTGCCCATGCATCTAAATTCAGCCTTTCAAAACAAACCCCCCTCTTTCCAAGCTATATGTGAAAATTTACGTCCAATTAAGCAAACTAGCTCAACTTGTACACTTGGGAGTGCCTTTAATCCATGTAGCTTACTTAAATAAATCACAAGTTAAGTTGCTCCCTGTTGCTATTCAGAGTTGCCAGGTCATTATGAATGGTTATAAACCAATTACAGCATACCTTTCCCACAAAGCTGCTCCAGGGACACGGGAAAGCGCACATTGTGCTAAATCGGAAACAAACAGCAGGAAAAGGGGCTGTGGAAGGGAATGTGAGTGGCCGCAGAATCAAAACCCTTCGCACATCCCAACATCAAAGAAGCCCCAGCATCAAGAATTCTGTATCCATGATACCAGTGTAGTGTCTAACAAGTATCTGCTATCCAGCTACTACAGCAAAAGTATTTACATGCAGTTGCAGACCAAGGAGTCTCAAGACCCTTCAGAATCTACAACAGCCACTGTTATTTATAAATCCTTGAACTAGACACTTTTGACACAAGATTACAACCCCTTTTTATTTCACATGGATAGCAGCCATTCACACCAGCTCCTTTAGCTTTGCTGAAGCTCACATCCCTTCCCCACGAGAGAAACTCTTTACCAGAAGAGAGGGGGTAAAAAAAAGCAAGCTATTTTCTTTTCTTTCTCACCTCACCCTTTTTGCTGAGGCAAACTCTGCAATTATTTGGACTGATCCCATTACACATTAAATCTCTACAGAAGGTACTAAGATGAAACAAATTAGTATTTCTAGATTTGAAAAACAAAAATAGTGGTATTACACCGCCTTTATCCATACTATGCATCTTGAACCCTACCACTGAGTTTATGGAGCCATCTAAATCATCTTTATTAACAAAATGGTTCCATTTTTCTTAAAGTTCGCTTTCTGGAGAATTCATTTTTGTGACTAAACAGCTCTTGAGATGTCGCAAGCCCAGTAATGTTATTAACACTGCGTGACACACAGAAAAGAGGAATTAATTTGACATAATCGTGGCTTAAGGAAAATAAAGACAACCTCATGTGGAATGCTAAACTACATATCTAAAAAGCAAAGTGTTAAATGAGAATAAGATGAGGATAGAATTCAGTATTTTGTTCTATTGTAGCTTTTTAGTATAAACTTCACCTTCCCTTAATCTGAAGGACAGACTTGCTTTGAAATACTTAAATTATAAACTTCTTAAAGTGAGATTTCAAGGCCTGTTAAATGTGGGTTTCTGCTTTTTAAACTGAAAATGACCTTGATCATTATGTTGTTTTAGAAGTACGTCTATCATATGTTTAGAAAAGTCAGTTTTTCTTTTCTTTTTTTACTGCAGATTAAACAAACACATTAAAAAAACCCAGTTGCTTTCTGTGCTTTTTTCAATGTAGAAGGTGTAACAATTCTTTCACAGGCTCATTCAAGAACTGTCTGAGAGGAAAAGAAGGGCATCAGCAAGTGAAACACTGGAGGCAAAGAGAGAGAAATGTGACTGTGTGTATGTCTGAACTAGACTGTTGCTCTCTTTCACATCTTGAGGCAACCTGTCATCTGCTTCTCTCTGTGTCCCCCAATAATCTTGCAGGTGATTTCCATGTCTACACATAACAAAAGCTTGTAATAATTTTCTTTCTGTAGGCAGTCACAAAGCATGTAAGAAGTAAAAAAAGCATCCTGCTCATGGATATAGAGCTGTCACACAGGGCACATATGTCTTTGGAACATGTCTGTACACACCATGTCACAAAAGCCCCAGTGACCATAATGTTTATCTAGTTCCAAAACATAGGCAACAAAGTGCCATCTCCAACTCAAGCTTCAAGCAAGCAAGTTCCTACTTACCTTCATATAGGATTCAAAGACAGAAAAGTAAAGATCTTGTGCTGCAGCAATGTTGGGAAAAAATCCTACTTCAGCCTAACATCTGATTTTGAAGGAAAGTTCTGAGGCAACACAGGGAGGGCAGTAAAACTAAAAAAGCCAATGGTATGAAAAGATGTGATATTCCCTGCAGCTGTGGCTCAGATTCCAGCTCTAACCATCCACAGTGACCCTTTCACTACTGCACAGTATTTACTACCACTGTTGAAGTTTCTCACTGACACCACAAATGTAATACCTTGGCACACTGAAGAGGTGCTGACATGTCAGCATTTGGGGAAGTATGGAGCAGGGTGTTCCTTGAATCTGACCCTGGGCTGGCAGGAAACAGCTGAAAGCCTTCCTTAGGCCTAAGCTTAGGGAAGGAGAAGAGGAATGAGTTTGTCATCAACAGTGTCTCCCACCACAGGTGGGCGGATGTTTGTCACAGCACTGCAGTTCCACTATCCTTAAAACTTAATTACCCATGTGATTTTACTAGGAGGATTAGAATGGCAGAGCAGATTAGAGCAGAAAAAGGGGATAAATTCAGGCTGGTGAAAAAGAGATGGAAAACACAGAGCAATCCCATATGGTTAAATAGATTGAAAGCCAGTGATGGGAAGGAAGGAGGTAGGAGGTGTCTTTTGTTCTAAATCTACACTTCCCTTTCCCCCCACTGAAAACAAATGAACACTTTATCCTTTTACATACAGGAAACACCCTCCACTTGTATCTACACTGAGAAAGCAAAAAGAAGCAGGGAGGCATGGAAGGGAGTTGACCTGGCTTCTACCTCCCATGTAACACTTCACCCCTACTGCAGAACAAAAAAATTCCAAGAAAGTTTCAGTGAAGAACAGCTAATCACTTGTTCCATGCAGTGCAGGGAAAAACAAAACAAAACAAAAAAAGTAGCAAAGCATAAAACTACAGTTGGCAATGAACTGATTGCTGATTGACATGTCTGGGAGGACAGAATCTCTGCTCAGAAAAGGCACGAGACTGAACCAGGAGCACCATCTTCTGCTTCTAAGAGGCTCAGCTGGCCTTTTACAAACACACACCTACCAAATGGTCTTTCACAAGCCCATGTATCAAAGATGAGAGAGGCAGCCTTAACCTGCAGCAGGCATCTTCCCCAGAGCAGGAGAAGAGAGCAATCCCACCTATGGTATTATGGGAACTGTTAGATCTTGCTGTGCTGTTTCAGTATTTGCATCAGTAAAATACAGAGCACTGAGGTGAAACTGCCTCAGTCTTCCAGACAGTCCTATCTACAGATGACCAAAGGGCTTGGGGAAAAAACCCTCAAGCAGTTTGAACACAATTAAAACACCATACACTCTGTCCTTGCAGGCAGTTCTCTTCCTCCAGCCAACTCCTTATCAGTGCTGCTACATATTCCACTCACCCTCTCCCACTCCAAAGGAAATTCCCTTTGTCACTGTTTTTTTTTCAGAGCCTCTGTTTAACACCAAGATACTGCTACCATTCTCTTCACCTACAGCTTCTGGTACCATTTTATGCATGTGTGTTTTGATAAGAACAAAACACACTGCTCATGAAGTTCATGAAGCACCTTCCCCCAAGCTTTCTAAGGAAATTTTGCCTACTGATTTAAAATGCAATCCCCTCCAAACAAAAAACACCTCTAACACCTCTTCCCCCTACACACATTCCCCTTTGCCTGGAAGGCAACAAGACCTGCCATTATTGATCAATCTAAACTTGGAGGAGGAACACACACAGACTATCTTCCTGTACTCAGAAACATGGTGGAATTATGTCTAGACCTGCAAACTTCGTTTACAGGATTGAGATGGACAGGGAGCTCTACCACTTGATTGCTACAAGTTTTAGCCTGAAGCTAAAGCATTATATTTGCATTACATATGCCTCAAGAGTACGTAAGTAGCAGTGCATTTTATTTTACTTTTTGCCTTAAGCTAAGTGAATTGAATCTCAAAGCAGTGAAACAGTACCCACTTAATACAAGAATATATTGTGTTTATCTGACATAATACTCCCATGGTCTTTCAGTAAGTGAAAGACAGAGGAGTCTTCAGTAAGTAAGAGCAACCTGATTGGCAGAAAACATCTTAAAATTACTTTTTAATTTCTATTTAAGATATTTGACTGAGGCTTTTCCTCCCCACAGCAAGCCTTTGCTAAACTCTGTTAAGTGCTCTGAAGGACATTTATAAAGCAAGGCTGGCCAAAAGACAAGAACTCAAATTTGTGGCAAAGTGAAGCACTCAGACATTTGTCTTCCTTCTACATTAAAAAGGAAGAAAGGCTTTTGCACATAAATAAAAAGCAGCAAAGCACTTATCTGGGAGAACCGAGTTCAAGTACCTATTCCAAATCAAATCAACTCCAATGTTAGCATCCCATATGGATGGGCAGATGCTCTACATACCGAGCAACCAGCTACTCAGAATTCCCTGAAGGTCAAGAAAAGCCTCACACCAAAGCTAAAAAATCTCTGAAACATGTCCCAAGTATATGCTTTGAGAAACTCTTCCAAGAAGGAGACACTGTTCAGTAAATGTCAAAAGATAAGGCACACAAAACCCTTCCTAAATCCAATCCACCTCAGTTCATTGCATTCAAAGAGCAGGGTAACAGTCAGTTCTGAAGGTTATCATATTTGAACTTTGGAAAACATGTATCAGTTCTGAAGACAGAAGTGAAGCAACGAGCCTGCACTGCAGGATAATCATGATGTCAGAGCATGAAGAAACTGCAATTATGTCAAGACTTGTAGTCATAGTCTACATCCAAAAAAACCCTCTCTTTTTAACATTTGTGAGATTTTAAAGTCTTTGTATCTCTCTACTGCAAAGGCATAGTAACAATATTGGGGAAAAAAGCCACTGCACTTTCCCAGAATCACTGCAAAATCTAGGTTCCTGTTCCTCAGGAGGAACAGAATATATCCTTCCTTCCTCCTCTTTAATTTTCAATCATCATTTAATACCTAACAGCTGCAGGGTTCATTCATTCTACTAAAAACACCTGTTCTAACAGCCTTCCTATTTTACTAAGCTCATCCAAGTGACACTGTAGGAAAATAACAGCTCCAATACAAAGACAACAGGCAGAATAACAAATGGTCGGGAAAACCCTACATAATTAGAAAAGCAAGGAAAAGTATCAAACTATAAACAGCATCCAACAAGGAATGAAGTTAGCAAGGAATGAAGGGGCTTTCATGGTGCTGTCAATATTTGCAATTCGCAGTGTATCTATGATGACAGAACATTTGGCTATCTCTGAATTCCCAAGAGACAGCAGCACATGGACAAGGCACGTTTAGCACAACTTTGAGTTCATCTCTCATGGAATCACAGAAAGGCTGAGATTGGAAGGCACCTCTGGAAGTGCCCTTGTCCAACCCCCTCGCTCAAGAAGGGGCATCTCGAGCCAGGTGCCCAGGGCATATCCAGATGGCTTGTGAGCATCTCTAGGTCCCTGCAAACTTGTATTCAGGAAGTACAAGCACAGACAGTACATAGATTCTCAATTATTTTTCCTCTACTGTTATTTACAATTTGATCACGGCAATAAAGCTGCACTGATAGAAACAAATAAGGACATACAAGTTGTTCTTTAAAAAGTTCCTAGTATTCAGAAATTGCATAACTTAAAGCAACTGCCTGCAGGCTTTGATTCCGTGGTATTTGCTCCCTGGCGGGGGCTAGTTTGGCTAGCTCAGAGTCCAGCCAGCAAACTGACATGGACACAAAGTAAAAGAGACAGGTGCTCTTTCTTTTCGGGACTACGCCCCACAAATTTAATAGTGGAACAACTCCCGGGGGGTGGGGTGAGGGGAAGAAGGAGAAAGAGACCTAACACCTCGAGGAAGGAATTTTTAAACTCGGGGGATGGAGGCAGAGGAAAGGAGCCAAAGCCAATGGGAAACAAGTGTTGGGACAAGTGAGGGGAGGAACTAACCTGGGAGAGAGGGAGAAACCAACTACAGGACTCTTGAGGGTGCACAGAATGAACCATGTGATACATCAGTGCAAAATAATAACTCAGTGATACATTAGTGCAATACAACATGATTCCATGTAGATTTATTTTGAATTTAGAAGGTAGACAGAGGACCTACTTTTCTGTAAAAATTTCCAGTCACAACCGATTTGCTATCTTCCATGACCGTGACTACAGTTCAACTTATCACGCAGGTGGAAGGACTCCAAAGTGGGTATTTTGTGTCTGCATCAAGAATAGCAATCTCATCCACTTCACTGAATGCACATTTTGCTCCTATATGTGCCAGCTTTTCTTTTGAAGCAGTACATTCACATCCTTACCTTACCCTTACCTATATGCTTTAAGTGATTCCCCTATCAAAAAGCAATACTAAAAATGAAATAAAGCAGCTTCCTTATAGAAAAAGTTGTATTTACAATTTTATTTAGCAGAGTTAAGGAGCAAACCATTTTAACACTGTTGTGAAAAGTGTTTTTTACCCAAAATTGCCAAGATCTAGTAAGTTATTGAACAGAAATACCAGGTGTAAGGCAATAATCCTGATGAGCCATTAGAGATCACCCTATCCCAAAGAGCAGAGCTGACAAAGGTGGTAGAAAATTTGGACTGATGGACTCAATTCCCAGAAATTAAGACAGAAACGATAAAAATAGGGTTCCACTCTTGAGTATATCTTTAAGATCTGCAGATGAAGGAATTTCTAAAGCACGCAAAATGTACAGACAATTCCTGTTTTCAAGGGAACATTCAGTGCTTTGAATCCAAGAATGCTATGTCCATACATAGTGGTCAGTACATGACTATGGCAACACATAGATGGTAAAGATCAGAAATAGGTTTAGAATTTTCTCCATTCCACATCATCAGGAGGATTTACTTCTACCTTCCTTTTCCCAACATCAGACCAGTTGGTGCTCAGAACTGTGCCACCAGACTCCATCTGCAATATGAGAGAGAGCTTGTTTAGTTTCCTGAGAATTCTAGTAATATAAAAGCCACATTTCCTACAGTAAACTTCAAAGAGTAGTAATTACACAGAAATTGTGTACTTATGAAATAAAATTTGACAGAGCCATCATTCCATAATCTTCAGCCCAACATTACTTTTATCACTACTGGACATAGTGAGATGCTGCTTCATTAACAAGAAGCTTTTAAAGGGTCAGTCACGTTCTTGCCTGTGATGACTACAAATTAAACTAGATTCAAGCAATCGAGAGGAATTTGATCCTTTCACCCCCTGGCAAGTCTTCAAGCTCTGCATGAGCCAGACTTCTACTTCCTTAGATAACACTGATTGAAATGAAGAGACCAGTGACAAAGCACAACCTTGGACTTAAAGAGTCACATTCATTAGTGTACAGCTCTGTAGCTTTCAGTGAGAGTAATTGTACCAGTATCTCCAACAAAACCATGGCCAAAATTTTTTCACTTATAGGCCCAAAATTTTGGTAATGGAAGCTTTTCAAAACATATGCAAAGTTTAGTAAATCATGTCAATGTGCAAAAGTCACACATTTCTTCAGAGAAATGAATGAAGACTTACAAATGATTTGTTCATGGCACGTTTTACTTCATCTGTACCATCTGAATAGATCTGCTGGAAGAGTTTATTTAAAGCAGCATCTCCTTCTAACTTCTCATTTTTCTCCTCTTCCTTGATTTCAACTACCAGTTTGTCCCAGTTCCTTGTATAGTGAGACGATGATGGGTATAAGTGCTGGGTATCTGAAAACAGAAGTGTTAGTTAACTGCATTTTCTCACGACTCTGAGAGCGGCAGAGAACACAGACACATGTACCTGATGAATCAGAGATGATAATGGGACATGAAAATGCAAATGGACTCCTCCAAACTGATATAAGCATTGCAGTAACAAAAATAAAGGAAACTAAGAAAGGCAGAAGTTTATTTTTAGGTAAACAGTTATATAATTTTGTTATCCAACACACACACAAAAAAAGCTAGCCAACAGCAATAACAGATAATTTAAATCAAAAAGAGGCAAGAGATATTGGCTGACAGAAAAAAAAACAAAACAACAAAGCAGCCTAGAGCTATAAAGTTGAGCTAAATTTAAAAAAAAGTCTGAAATCAATAAATCAGGAAATTCAAATTCTGCTGTGACAAAATGTTTATCTGTATTGAAAAACACCAATGTATTAGTTTCCAAGAGAAATCCAATACTTAAGGAAATGATAATTTAAAATAAATAGTAAGCAACAGGTCACATAAGATAACAACTGCTGCCCTGGGTCTGGCCAGGACAGAGTTAATTTTTTGCATAAGTGCTGAGGGGTGGGGCCTGAAGCTCTGTGGGCATGGCCAGGAAGATACTCTACACCAGGGCAGATCCTTGCTGGATCGGGAGTAAGGGACTCTGGCATCCCAGGAGAAGGGCAGGGCTTCCAGTCAAGAAAAAGTTGTGGGGAGGAGGAAGCCATCCATCAGGTCATTGTCACCTGGGGTCCACCAGAGCATTCTGCATGTAAATCACTCTCTCTTATAGACTTTTGTTATTAATGTTCTTCCTGTTACTGCTTGCTTTCTAATTTAATTATTGTTTCCAGTAAACTGTTTTTATCAAAACCCTTCACCTATTGTACCTCCAGTTCCCAACTCCATCCAGCTGAGAAAGGGGAGGAGAAAGGAGAGTGAGACTGCAACCGTATCTTTTGAGAGAGTCCCAGTGGGGCACTGAATTGGGAGGTACCATTCCTAAACCACAACACAAGCACTGAACAACATACAGAACTGCAAAACAGGGACCCAAAGGGAAAAGCAGAATAATAAGAAGCATATACCCTTAACAATTCATCAGATTAACAGAAGTTATGACTAAATTTAATACCTATGTTTCACTAATGGCTTGCAGAATTTCTGTCAACTCTTGGCAGTGAAAACAAGACATTGAGGGTTTTCATTGCAAATACAAAGCTGTGATTTTATAAAAAATATTTATCACAAAACTATTATTAATAACTGTAACTCACTCAATACAAATAAACCATTGACTACTTAATAGTTCAGAGAACAAACCTGGTGTAAATTGCTTTAACTTAGGAGACTCTCCCTGGCCTTCCAGCTTCTCCCATCTTACAGCCTCTGGCTTCTTCATTTTTATCTCAATCTACAAAACACAAGACAAAGAACAAACTAATCCAGATGCAAACAATTCTGCCAAGCAGCTCCAAAGTAGCTGGATCCTGTAGCTGTAAGAAAATACATACATTTGGTTTCAGACACAAAGCCTCTAATACAAAACCTTCATCACAGCCGAATTTACCTACCTTACAAGATGAAGTTACTCGAGTTCAAGCCACACATCAAACAAGCTCCCATGTGCCTGCGCAGCTTTTGTATCAGACTTCTACCCTTTTGTTTAGGACTTAACTTTCTTATGCTTACTATTCACTTGATTGTTTTTGTAAATTATTGGCATCCCAAAAGTAATCATCAGTCCCAATGTCTCTACACTGCCAGGCTCCAAGGTATTGCCTTT
The DNA here is from genome assembly GCA_013397245.1 of Thryothorus ludovicianus. Taxonomy (NCBI): domain Eukaryota; kingdom Metazoa; phylum Chordata; class Aves; order Passeriformes; family Certhiidae; genus Thryothorus; species Thryothorus ludovicianus. Next base: position 90,190 of record VZTB01006820.1, on the reverse strand, counting down.
CAAGTACCCTTTTCTTGGCAGTCAACTCTAATAAGTAGCAGTTTTGAAAGACTACAAAATCCAACTTTATCTAAGTTTACATTTCATTTACCAAAAAATTCCATGTTTGATGTGTTGTACACAAACCAGAGAAACACCCTGGGACTATGCAGATCTTCCCACTGGAGAAATTCAGAAGCTGTATTCGTTTGGTTCAATGAACAAACACTGCTATGAAGAAAATTGTCGAGTATTCATTGACAAAACTGGCAATTAAAAATGGATGTGGTTGCAATTATCATAGGAGAAACAAAATTAAATGAAGTATGTCATGCCCTATTCACAACTTCACATAATCCCTTTAGACAACCACACTGAAATGTTTTTTTCATAATTAACCTTCTCCTTTGGTTACAGGGTTACAAAGTTGCAAAACAATGTCTGCAAAACAAGGACTGTCTAATGTCACTCCAATTCATTCAAGGAGATGTCACAAAGTTCACACGATGCTATTAATTAACTGAAATCAGTGCTTGCTAAACTTCAGTGCTCCCTGATTTGTGAACAGCTCAGCAGAAGCAAGTTGTTCGTTGTACCTAAAGCCACTACAACCTGGGGATCCCTGCAGACCCAAGAACAAAGGCACCACTGTAAAAGCTAACCTTAGATTCAAACAGCAAGCTCATTGCACAGCATTACGTTGATCTGAAATTTGAACTTTATTTAATCCATTGTTCAAATCAATCACTGGTAAGCAATTGACTGAGGTATCTTGCCAAAATAAAAAAAAATTGCTCACTGAAGTTTTAATGCTTCCATGCTTGTAACCAGGATGAATTTTAAGAAACAGAATATTCAGTTATGAATGTTTCTTTTTATTTTTTATCCCTCAGTAAGCTACAGATTCCCAAGATAAGTTTAAACACTTATTTTCCACCACTAACATGTACTGAGAACAACAAAAAGCTTAAGATAAGAAGCATGAAATGTACTTCAAGGCAGAGAAGAGCATCAGTAAATTTAAGAGTCCAACACCCACGTTTGATTTCCCACTCCCTGTATCTGCTGGATTTTCCAGTATTTTCAGCCACTTTACAAGTCACAAATTAGGCATCAGAGTATCCATTTTTAAAATAACATCACACAACCAAATAAAATCAAAATGCCATTAGTCTGGATGACCAACCTACCATCCCTAAAAACGGCCAGTACTCCAGAGTTTAGTATCACAATCTTTATGGATGCAAGATTTCTGTTAAACTATGCAGAAGAACTATCCTTCAGTAGAACAAAAGAAGTCAGTAAGACTACCTCCACTGGATTTTTAAAAACATTTTGAAAATTGCAAGCTTAAAGCTCATTTTTTAGCACTTAGACTCATAAATCTAATGCTCTGTGATTAGCTTAAGGAAGCAAAAAATATTTGAATATCTACATATAAGACAGTCAAGTAGTTCCACAAGTGGCAGAATGAGCAGGTTTTTTCCCCCAGTGGATTTGGATCTCCTGAGCCAAGCATTTAAGTTAATTAGCTACTTACAAAGGAACTAATTAGTTACAAGTGAAACAGGAGTATTAATTTAAAACCACTCTCCTCTGGTTCTTATATAAACTCTTCTCAACCTGAGGAGACTCTATTATCAATTGAGTCGTGTATTTCAGTTGAGGCTCTAATGTTAAGATTTTATACTCTACCTATTAGTGCATCTCACAACATGTTTTAGGGAAAAAAAAAAAAAGGCAGATGCTTGATACTGAAACTGCTCTACCCAATACCTCTTCAATTTCTCTGTTTATTTTTTCTTTCACTAACTCCTCTTGCCCTTACACTTCAGGATTTGCACCAATACCTTCCAATGTCTCAAAATAGATTATTTCATCCACACCAAAAATCACCTCTAATACAATATTAATGCTTGATGTGAGCTACTAAACATGGACTATTTTCTTCTCAGAATACAATGCTCCTCGACTTCTTATAAAGACTATTGGCTAATAGTCCTTTGGCTATCCATCACAGTACTCTGCCCACGAGTAAAAAGAAAATAAGGAAGAACTTTAGTTTTGCTGCTCCAGTAATCCCCCTTCTTTTCTAATCTGCTAGTTCTTACATTTTCCTCTCTGAAACTGTCCCTAAACCAGTACTGCACAATAGACATCCCTAAGGAGAAGCCAATGACACAAACTAATTCCCAGTGTAAGATGCAGATTTCTTAACTCTAAACCACTTCAACCCTGCCAAGCTGGAAGTGCACAGAGCTGAAGAGGAACTGAGACAGAATGTATTTGTGACATGATTAAACTTCTACTCTACTACATCCACTTTAACTGAAGTTACTCATTAGGCGAAGTGGCAGGCAGGAGCAAAGCTAAGGAAATCATTAACTTCATACCATTATACAACCACATTTCCCAAAAATATAAAGCTGTAAAGTTCTGCTTGTGAAGGCGCATGTTTCTTCAACTTGAGAGCTCTATTTGATCTAAGAAGGAACAACTTTGTGAGTCCCAATTACGCGCCCAAATGGCAATAAATGCATTTTAATGAAGGTTTTAGTACAGATACTGATAGCTATCACACAGAAAAGTAACATCAGCACAGACATTTGTGTCACATCTAGCAAAAAAGTACTGTTAGCTTTTTCCTCTCCTTTGAAAAAAATTCACTTGGGCAAGAGAAATACATCAACACTTTGCCAACTACTTTGATTCAACATTTATATTTCATAAAACGTATGCCTGTGTGCCTCATGCCAACTTTAGTATATAAGACAGGAAAATTTAACTGCAAATTAAATGCTCTGCAAGCCACTTAAGGACAAGCCTAATTCCTCAGCTTCTTGTAGCTCAAGCCATGCAGCAACCTGATCATCTTGGCAGTCCTCTGCTAGGACATGCTTCACTACATCAGGGCCTTTCTTGCACTGGTGAGCCTACAATAGAACGTGGTACTCCAGATCCATAAGAAATCCCAATGCAGATATAATACACTTTCTCTTTAAAGTTCCATGTGTTTGGGGTTCAAAGAGAGCAAAGAAAGAAGGAAAAAACACATAGAATTTTGAGAGTAATTCATGCACTACTTGTTTGAAATACCATCTTGAGAGAAACCTACCCCTCTGAGAAGAGGGTCAAATGAGGGATTTATTGTCTAGAAGAAACACCACCCACAGTGAGAGGACACAGGTAAATTTCTACTCAGAGTTTCCTAATCATAAAAGTAATAAATTTTTTAAAGCCTACCAGAGATTTGAACACACTTGTTTGTGGCTTAATCCAAGTGCTAGGTAACAGAAAAGCCAGAGTAACTCCAAAAAGCTATTCTGAACCATTTCATTGACAGCATAAAAATGAAACAACAACACCTTATTTTAAGACGACTAGCATAAAAGATCATTTAATCCAAGTTTAGGAAATAATTCCTTCCTTTTGGTGAAGGCCAATACAACATTTATAAAGTTAGCCAACATTTATTTTCTAGGTAGACACTTACTGTTAAAAAGTTGAAACCTCCAATGAACTTGATTTCATTTGAACTTACATTCTGGGACACACAGTGTCAGTCTAATTGAGATACATTAAAAGGGGAAGAATTTTTCTCTTCCACCCTAAAAGCAGATTCTGGTGTACACTGACAAACTACAAGGTTGTTGTTTTTTTTTTTTTCTAATTTCTACTATGTTTTATATTTTACAGTCCATAGTTAAGGGAAAGTTCATTTACCACTGGCAAATTTCTGTCAAGCTCTGATCAGATGGATGAAGGAAACCAGAACTGGCTAAGCTTAAGCAACAGTCCAGCCATTAATTTTAAGACACACCAAAAATACCCTTTTCAATTTTGGTGTTCTGCTATATCAAACACATGAAAACAAGAATTCAGTGTTTCTGATCAACTACTTTATTACTTACTGAACTACTGACTGCCTTGTTTGAGTCATAAATTTTAAGTGTTTAGAGTTGTCCTTTTGCGACCATCTCATGAATTTTGTAGGATAAAACAGAGCAATCTTCTAAAAATATAAGACCTATTCAAAGGTACCTCTAAGAGCACATGTGCCTACAGTTTTGGTGTCTTAAATTATTCAAAGACCTGTTATATATTGCTTGTAGTCTAAATTCTAACATTTTTGGTCTGTAACTTAAAACAAATATATTAAGATGAAAATAATTCTACAGTGTATTCACATAGAAATAATTATTAAGACATTTATTGTACAGGGAGTATACTGTAATAGCAGGCATTTATTTAGTTTCTTTGCCAGCTATGTACTACAGAGAACTGGGGGAAAAAGGTTCAAGTTTCCTCTGACTGATATCACACAGCCAACGCAAAATTTTTGAATTTTAGAGGAGAAGCTACCAACACAGATAATTTTGGTATTCCAAAGCTATTTGTCACTTTATTCTCCATGTAAACCATCATTATTCCAATAGTTCTCAAGACGGATAAACCCCCTTATGCATCATTTTCTTTTATGCATTTATACGAAGCACGGGCACTGACTTATATGCCTGTATAAAATAATGGCTCTCAGAGTATTAGCAAGTTTAAATCTGTCTCACATCCATCTTCACTCATACAGAAGGAAAAGAATAAAGTCAAACTTATTGTTGAATAAGCAAATATAATGCCAACCATAGTTAAGGTTTCTATATGGTCTGTCCAAGAAAATGCTCCAACTAGCCCTGTTTAAAAGATGCAAGCAATTTCAGAAAATTACTCATTCATCTTATATATTAGTTTATAATTTATGGAAAATGCTTAAGAATATAGATGGGAGATATCAATCTGCATGAAACCCTCACAGGGAAAACAAATACACTAGAGCAGCCAAGTCTGCATTCAAGTGCCTACAAGCAATTTAATGCAAGCACTCTAAACAGGAAAGTATCTTTTAAGGATTGGACTGCAATGGTAAGACCCAACGTCAGTTAAAATAAATCTGTTCCTCTGTTTATCTATTTGTGTACATTTGCCTCTGAATAGAGGCTCTGATGACAGTCCAAGAGCGTGTGAAACAGTTCCACTCTTTGCCTTTTCCCTTACATTCAGCAACAGGCATCAGTTCCAGTTAGCTTCACAGGGTATTTCAGCGTTTGCAAAGCAAAATATTGGTTCAAGGAAAAAAACAACATTCCACTGATGCACACAACCATATTCTTGGCATGAGAGTATACTTCTACCTAAGATATCTCTATTAAGGAACAAATGTCAACTGTAAAAGAGGCTGAAGCTTTCTAACATCGCCCCGGTTTGCAGCACAGCTTTGATCTCTAACTAAAGGACAGTTCTGGGGTAAAGAAACTTTTTTACCATGTTTTTAAATGGCTCTACACTACTGCAAGTCATTGCTTGCAAAAAGCCCAAGAGACTACAAACTAAAAACTCACAGTAATTGCCCTCAGTCTATCTGTAGATAAGGAGTAAATCAGAAAGCACTACCTCAAATTTCCTTCAAGGCCATAAGCACATGTGCTTAAAGCACATAGTCATCTTCACTCTCCTCTTCTGAGGAGAAAAAAACCCCGAGCACCACCTAGAATTCATCAGAAGGTCTACAGAATCTGTTCATGGCACAAAAGTTTCCAGGAGAACACTGCAGAATATTCCCCTGGAATCCCAAATACACTGACAGACTGAGCAGAAGAGAGAAAAGAAAGTGAGGCTGATTGTGCACATTTAATAACAGTAGAAATCCTTACACTATTTGTACATTTCTACTTTCCTGATATATCTTCCGGACAGATACAGATTGAGTAGTTTTTTTTCTTAAACATATTTAGGCACTCATTTGAATTTTTTATGTCTTTTTTCTTCTATGAAGGGAGCATGATGACAGTATGCACACTGAGCCACAGGACAATTGCACCCAGGCAACTTGCAAAGAGCAAACCTGGTCCAGGCTTTATATTTTGGCTCCCTCTTCTGGAAAGAAGTAAAAAACCAAGCAGCACTACTAAAGGTGCCTTCCTCCTGTGAAATGCTGAATGCAACACAGTTTTCAGCTTCCATTTGCATCTCAGATTTCTACACTGCTTTTAGGACCCGCTGTTACTTTTTCCTTGATCAGACTGCAACAGTCAGACATCTATGACAGATGAGGAGTACAATCAATAACAATCAATTGATCTAGTTATGATCTATTAACTGTGCTGTTAATGCACAAAATGCTAGGCAGATATAGCAGTACCTGTAAGAGATGGGCTCAGTTCTGTGGTATTCAGCATTTTCTAACATAATTATTAACCTGAGGCCTTAGGCCTTCAGAATTAAATGCTGAAGAAGAGGCAATTCTATGTAACTTGCCACTAAATGTGCGCAGGAATCACAAACAATTCAAAGCTGAATTTGCTGGCAGTGTTATCTACTGAACAGCAAATACATTTTCTAATTAGGTTAAAAATAAAGGCTTAAAGTATGCCAATAATAGATACAGTCACTATTAAAGGCAGCCTGTATCATCTGTAAACTGTTGACAATTGGAGATTATAAAATACTAGAGGACGCATGAAGACAAATTTAAGATTTTATCTCAAAACTGGACTTCATCTACGCATGCTGTTCTTGAGTTGGCATCAAATATTTTACATCTTCTAGTTCACAGCTTGAAGTCTGCAAATGACAAATACTAATTTATTTCTGCTCAAACAGAAACTACTGAAACAGCTCAAAACATCTATCTATGCTACCTCTGTAACACTTGCTGGTCCTGTTTTTTTCCCAGACTTTCTATCTCAGAGCTTGACACAGCATGGATTGATAGAAAGGTGTAATTTTAATTTCCTTGCTGGGAAAGAACCAATCATTATGTTAGCAATTGTATTTTTCACCACTGTCAACACTCGCTGAGAGAGCCAATTCAGGAGTCTGTGAGTTTTATCAGTTCTTTGCAGTTTCTTTAGAATTTGTAGTTCTGCAAACACAGTTAAGGCTGTTTTTTCCTCCTGAATTTGCATCTTTACCTTCATGCCTTTGCATTTGTCAAGTGATTCTGAATTTCAGGCAGTATTGAGAAATCCTCTACAGCTCCTCTTAGTTCCAAAATATGCAGGATTGTTCTACTCTCTGCCAGTTCTGCTGTTTCATTCTCTATCCATTAAAATTTTTAATTGTACAAAGCTCAACTGGACCACCACACAGCCTGCTCATACATTCCACTCTTTCCTCATGTAAGTGAAAAAGAAAGGCCACAATCTTTGTTGTCCAGTGATGACTATATGATACTAGTGGCAACATGGCTCACACATTCAAAGCAGCAGCACAAAATAAAGCAGTATGAACAAACCAAGTTATTCTCACCTGAAATTACTAATCTGCAGGAATAGATCTGTTTTTATTCCATGAAAACTCCACTTCTTTAGGAGTGCATAGTACCAAGTTCATGTAACTGGGAAGAAAATGAGATTATGTCTTTCTTTCCAAGTCCTTCCAAAAGGACTTCATGTAAATAGTACAATAATATGTGAATGGTTTGAGAAGTTTTAATCAGTTAGATTAATTTACTCAAAGTACTCTCTGCTTATTTTCTATGCTGTTTAAAAAAGCCAAATATATACACAAAGCTAACAAAAGAAAACTGAATTTCTGGTAATCAAACACTAAGGCTGCATCATTCCCTTAAAGTACATAGTATTTTGCTAAGGAAAATACTCTAAACCTGTAGAGAAGTTTTTGTATACTTAACATAGAGCTGCTTTTAATTTTTTTTTCCTTCCAGACTCCATCTGGTGGTCAGAACAAGAATCAGCTGGGGCTTGGTTTAAACTGTGTCCCTCCACTATGCTCTCACAGTCGGCTTTATACTACTCCTTTCTGCAAAAGTAAGGACATGCTGAAGCCCTGACTTCTGCAGTTAGAAAACCTTCTCTGTTACCTCTTACCTATTTTGTCTCAAAAATAGTCTGTCACAAGTATTTAGGAACATAGCATTTGAAAATAAATGCAAAATATTTACAGTTCAGACAATACCTGAATGTAACTCAGGCTTTCACCTCAGTTTTGGAACCTCAAAGTCAACCAGGCAGTAGACAACTAGAGATTATTTCAGTGATAAGCCCAGGCTAAAGATGGTAGTGTGGAAAAGAAAGTCAAGTGAATTTCACATTGCTCAGTCATGTAGATGCTTCCTAAGAAAGTAATGGTAAACTTCAAGATGAAATTAGAAGTATAACACAAGCTAGGTAAGAACATAAACAGGACTTCACAGCTACTCTTCCTGACAAGGTCCATCCTCATTCCACTCAAATTTATACAAATACTAATGGACTACCAGATTTTCTACATACTTTGAGCCATAAGCTCTTATACTGCAGAAAGTTAAGTAAAGTGCTCAATCACACAACCTGCCCATGTTTCTTTGTACAAGGAGTGGAAAAACAAGACCAACTTTCTTGGCAATCCTCTTACGCCATCCTGAAGTCCCTCCAAGTGAAATGGAACATGAGCTCCTTAAGCCCAGCATAACCACTGCTGAAATACAAGAGAAGAAGCAACATCAGATTCCAGCACTGGGGATTCAGGCTTGGCTCTGTGGACAAAGCATAAGTCCATCTATCTATTACACTAACAAGAAATGCCATGCTGGACCATTGTTTTTTATTTTTCTGTACTTGTAATATAATAAAGAAGCAAAATGCTGAGACAGAAGCATTTTCTCACATCATGCCATATTCAAGTGTCTCTAGGCATGTTCTACTTCCAGGAATAGCATGGAATACACTCTTGAAAAGCCATGGACTGTTAAAGGCATGGTTAACCTCTACCAGCAAGAAGCCATGAAAGGGAAGAGAACAATTTCACTGGAATCTTCTATGTCTGACTTTTATTTCTTGGGCACACAAAGATAACAACACTTCACCAGGCAAGACTAGCTCCTGAAAGTTTTCTAAAAGGGTGTTCATGCTTTCCTAATGCTTGAATTTTAATAGTGAAGATCACAGTCTTCTTTCTCTAGCAACAAGTGAAAGAATCCTCAACACAATTGTCATTTGCACTTCAATAAGCACCATCATATTTCTGATATTTGCACAAGTTTAGAAAGCCTCCCACCAGCTGAAAGACACCTTCAAGAAAGAAAAAGGATTTTTATGTGAAAAGCAAGACATATTATGACTGCTGCAGAGACAAGACAATAGAACAGAAATATTTTCAGGATTGTAACAGCCAAAGAAATGATTTATACTTTGAGAAGCTTACCTTTGTTGAAAGCACTTTAAACATACTTTGCTCTGGCACTATAGAATGAAGAAGATCAAGCTTTAAGTTGAAGTCTTCACCCGATGGAAGTCTCACCGATGCATTCATCTGTTAAAAGTTGAAAACACATCTCTGGTCATCTTCCACAGCAGTTCCATTTTCAAGTAAAGGACAGTCTTATCACACAAGTTAAGTGATTAAATTAGTATCATTTCAGACCATACCATTACACTACTGTATTATTGGACAAGATGTTTCTAAGATAAACTAGAAAATGAACAGAAGATTTCAGTTCTTGCTACACACACTCAAAAACCCTACTATCTTGTCAGCTTGATCTGAAGTCTTTAGGAAAGGAATTATACAACAAATGGAGTATCAACACATTAATAATGGAACATGAAAACTATCTGCAGCTTCTCTTCTAATACAATCAAACTACAGAGCAAGTGCTCAGATTTTTAACAGCCTAGAGCAGATAATAACCAAATGCTTCTGGTATTTCATGAAGTATCAAGTTAGTTGAGAATAAGAACCTAACTCTTTAACATTGTCAGCTAAATTAAACATGAAATTCATTGGTACAACATATGGTTATCTCTTTGTTAAAAAGATTACTGTACTTCCTTAAAAATATATTTTGCTGCCACAATTTTAGAGGTGCCAAAAGGAAGAATAATCCACCCACCAATATTCAGTCTATTTCTGTAACTGTCCTAGAGCAAAATATTACTCATTTGTACCTATTTTGAGAATACCTTGTTTCTGCCCAGTCCTGCTCCAGATACATGTGTAGTCTAATGTTTAAATCCAGATCACTTCTTCACCCACTCCTCCAGCTAAAATCCAGATGTTCTCCTGCAGCATGCACACCTCATACTGCTTGTGTTTAAGTCCTAGGGACACTGCTGTGGCCACCTGACTGGCATACACTCCTGTGCAGTACAACTGTACAGAAGAGAAGCTCAGGTAGAACAGCTCCCACCCCATTCTTTTCATCTGCTGCAGCATATAATGTTCACTGGCTTGAGTACTGCATCTCAAGGGAAGTGAGGGATGACTATCAATAACCAATACAAATCACCTTTCTCTCCAAAAACTGCACACTGACATCATCCTTCTGTGCATTCTTGATCATTATGGTAACGATAACTTGAGATTCTGTTTGGTACCAGTCGTATCTTTAAAAAAGAAACAAAGGAACATTTTTTTTTAATTTTTAGATCACACAGCATCTAAAATTACATCACCTTCCTAAACCATTCACTTTTTAGTTCAGAATCTTAAATATATCTCAAAAACATTACCGATACCAGGCACTATGGAACAGGCTTTGAATAAGCCCAGCATGAGAATGAGTAAACAGAAGCCAGAATGCTGATGCTATTCCCCTCTCTCCTGGATAGGTTTAACCTTCTGAAAGTACCACTTAGTCTGAATAGAAGTGATGGCACTGAGAAACACTTCACTTGGATTGTCACATTTTTAAAGTTACCCCAAAAAAATCCTCCTACAGTCATTATCCTGCTTCTCCAATCCCCAAGCCAAAGAGCAAATATGTCAATTACTTTGAATTTCACAGTAAAGCTAAAGTCAACTTACTTGATCTTTGGTGGCAGAGGCTGCTGCTGTGTATTCCAGTTGAAGCACATTCAATTGGAAAGAAAGTTACATCAGTGTAAGTGAAAACAAACCATGAAGTACTTTTCAAGGCACAAATCATTTTCACTGATTGCTTCCCTTTTCTCGATTCCAACAGCTCTACTTCCTTGATTTATGCGTGAACATTAACTTATAGGTGAAGCTCTTCACTGTTTAGTCATTTATGGCAGATTACAAATTAAAAAGCTTCAATTTACATTAAATATGTCAATATGTAACTTGAATATATTTTATAAACAGAAATTAAGTTCAACTTAAACTCATTTCTTCCTGGATTAAGTGTATACCTGGAAAATATCCAGTGACTATGGTGTTAATCTACAAATCACGAAGGAAACCTGAAACAGGTCTGAGAACTCAAGGTTTAAACATAAAATCCTTCTAAATCTAAGATCTTCTTTACATTCTATCACCATGCTTCCTGTACATTTTTCTCCTCTACCCTATTCTTAAAATGTAAAAAATTTAGATAACTATTAAAGAGGAGCAAAGTCCCCCCTCTTTTTTTTTTGTCCCACGGGAAAAAAAAAAGGAGAGGAGATCAATTTCAACTTTTCTTAGGAAGACTTAAAAAAAAAAAAAAACAAAAAAACCTGAAAGCTGAGCAGGTTATAACAGAAAGAATGTCTGCACAAACCACTTGCAAGCTTCTGGAAAAAAAACAAGTTACTTTCTAACAGTCTCAATCAAGTTAGTACTGACAACACCATCAACCACAACTGGTTAATTTGTAAATTAGGCTGCAGGCTGTGAGTCAAAAAGTTAAATTTTACCTCAGTGAATGCACCGTAACTGCCAGATTTGTTACCCATTTTAAGGTTTTCAGGGTTCAAATTTTGCAGCCTTGGTCTCAAAAGCACTTATGTTTAGAGGAAAAGTTAAATGCTTCAGAATTGGACACAATATGAAAGATTCCTTTTAAAGTTTGGAAGTGAAGCCACTGAAGCAGAAAATGCACTCTAGCGTAACAAAAATGTCAAAATAATAAATATATTAAGGAAAACATCTTACCAAATCAGTCTGTGATGCTGAAAAAAAAAAAAAAATTGCATTCTAAGAAAGACATATTGAACTTATAAGGCACAATCTTACCCTAGCTTGCTTCAGCTGCTCCAGACTTCCTGCATTCACTCCAGTCTCAACAGCAGAGGAGCTAAAAACACATCAGTTCTACCTCTAGTATTTTGCTTTCATGACACTCTACTTTTTAATCAGACTTCAATCAGCAACTTGTAAGAATCAACAAATCCAATATAAAGCATCCTAATTAACTGAATCAACCATCTTTCCATTACATTTCCTTGCTTACCTGAAACTGATACCGGCCTTTTTTAATGCAAATTACATCAGAGGAAACAAAAGTTAAGAAAACTCACTTTCTGGGAGTCTACACTAGGTTTATCATCCATCCATCCCCACGAATAGCACAAAGCTCTCATCACATTTTTATCTCACGCTAGGGAAACTCCACTGGGGAAAGAGATGGAAATTCGGCAGAGAAATGCACTCACATGACCCTAAATAAACTGCAGTACTTGTATCTAAACTATAGCTCAATATCCCCTCTTCTAAGTATTTTTTTCTAAAATATTTCAGATTAAACATGTTTGAAAAGAAACTAACTTCTCTTGGCTTCTTTATAATGCACACTGACAAAAAGAGAAGAAAATGTTAAGCTGCTATGAGAAATCGGAGTTATAGCTTTGTTATTGCTTTTATTGGTTTGCTTGCTTTGTTTTGCTGGTGTATCGGAGAATTAAGAAAATTGTTCAAGAAAGACAAGATAGTGGATACTTAGGATAAAACAGGAGAACTGAGATGGACCAGACAAAACACTGCAAAATAAAAATATAACATTAAAGAAAGAAGTGTATTATGACCTCTTTCAGAAGAGGTTATAATATACTTTGTTGCCTGAAGTAAGTTTTTGCAAAAAAGACCATGTATGCCAATCACTTCAACTCATTCCTCCAACTAAAATTAAACCTAGCAAATAATGTCTCACAAAGCAGAAATCTGCTCATCCCTATACAACAAAAAAGGGTTCTCATCTTTTTGGTTTTTAGTCAACACTGACACAAACTCTGTCCACTCTGTCACACAAACTCTCCAGTGTGCAGCACAGAGAGGAGGGAAAGTAATACAACAGGCAGAGGAAAAAACTACACAAGTTATTCTGCTCTCTTTCATCCAAATCCCCAGGCAGCTCAAGCTCTGTGGATGAGTTAATTGTCAGGGCTGTCTCTCTGTAGGGAGGTATGAAAGGATAACTATGCTCACACTCAGTGACTACCCATGGGTAAGTCACCAGAACAGCCATTAGTACATACGATACTTTCCACATGGAATCAAGGACTAAAATCTCCAAATTTCTACCTCTTTCCAACTTTATCTTCTGCAAGACTTGAAAACTTATCTTGAAGTAGGCTCTAGATAGCAAGCTGACACACATTTCTAGAGTTTAAATTTGTTCGCAGTTGTGTATGAAAATAAGTTAAAATTAATTATTATTGTCTGATCTTTAAATGGGTCCTCTTCTAGGACAGCTAATTACTACACTAAAAACCCAATATAAATGTTCCTATAAATCTGAATGAAGCCTACAAGTGCTAAGGGTGTCTACTCCATGAGAAACAAGAGATAGAAAAACATGACTTCTAAAAAACAAATTATTTTGTTCTAAATAAAAGGAAAGAAGTCAATCTTTGAAAAACATAACACAGCTTCCAAGCACAGGGTATGTCAAATCCCTCACTAAGTAAACATCTTTTTTCTTACCATTTAGTGTTTCTTCACATCTTTTAATCCAAATAGTAAAAGTATCATCCACATCTAGAAGAGACCAAACAATAATATTAAAACTCTTCAAGCATTACATGTATTGCATGAGGAAAAAGTCTCTCAGCTGCCAACTGGAACAAATCCAATAATTTACTAAAAAAGGTGTTATTTCCCATTACCTTCTTGAAAGCTCTGTCATTCCACTTAGGCTTTAGGTATTTTTGTGCAACCCCACTATGTGTTATATTTAATTAAATTCTAATTTATTTGTGGGAGACTGGATTTTGTCTGACACAAATACCCTATTGCTTTCCAGTCTGTTCAACCCCTATGTAGCTTCTTGGAAAGCAAGAAGTACAGTTTTTACACATTTTTCTTTAAATTACTTTTTCAAACAGTCACACACTTCCTCTCCAGATAAATGGCACGAGAGATGGTCTGTTGTGTTGATAACCAGAAGTTGTGCAACTTTTGACAAACATCAAGTATTCTTTCCTGGAAGCAAGCCTCCCAAATAGAAATTAATTCACTGGAAAATACCTAAAACTATGATAGTGTAACAACACAGCAATCATCTTATTTCAATAATCTGATCAGACATCTTAAGAGTTATCTAAAATTTTTACTAAAAGAATGGCAAATCCTGAAGCAGGCTGCCCAAAGAGACGGTAGAATATTCAGTCTTGGAGATACTTGGAAAACAATAGTGAAGAGACCCAAGAAAACACATTTTAGTTAAAAATTAATACTACTTTTGGGCAGAGCACAGAATTACATGAACTCGAGAGCTCCCCTGAAACCTAAGTTAATATTTTCAAAACTTAGCACTGTAACCTAAAAACACTTCCAGGCTTTGCAGTCTAAGCAAAGTCTCCACTGATCCAGTCTCCCTCACCAGCAGGCGAGAAATTCTCTTTTCAACCATGGCCTATGACTAGATTGCTATGCAATAAAAACCTAAAAAGAAGAATCCAGAGTTAACTTCTCTATTTTCCTAGAAGATCACACTCTTTCCCTGCATCCTGGCACATTCTATATTTTGAAGCAATTTTTTTTTTTCTATAAAATTGTATTATTCTCCCAAATAACTTATTTCTACTAATAACTATAGATCAGAAACCATCCTGGGTTTTCACTTACCAAAAATCTACCATCTCTTAGAATACAAGAAAAGTAAGAAGTTTCTTTAAAAAGTTGCCACATTCCAGCTTTACTACATTCATTCATTCCGTGGTCACAGCAAAAAAAACAAGAAAATTTGAGAATAATTGTCCTAAATCCACATAGCACACTGAAGGGTACCAGATTACACTCGTTCTTCAACTAAGGCAATAGGATGTGTAAAAATCTGCATGCATCACACAGTTGAACAAAAGGAGTATTGCTTTCTCATGTCACTTCATAAAATAAAGAAACACTGTACATTCCACAGCTCATCCCATCAAGTCCCACTTTAATATCCTTGTAGATGGCTAAAGGGAAGGTTGCTGTGGCACCCTGGGCCTGTCAGTCCTACCAGAGATGAGCACAAGCAGGAAGCCTATCCTTGTCAGCATTCCAGACTGAGATTTAAAGTAGCCCTTACATTAGTGAAGGACGGAAATGTGTATCTGTGTACTTCTGCCCACCAGTGTGGCAAAGAAACCAGCTCTGCCAGCAAAGAATTCCCCACCACAGCAATTCTTCCCAAGGCAGCAACAGCTGAAGTCTCTCTTCATCACCTGCTTAGCCTATGTCACAAATTTTCCCTCTGTGCTTTGTTCATTTTACATTAGCTTCATTTAACTGGAAGTTAATTGTGTTGCCAAAATGCTTATGCTCACAGTTGTTT
Organism: Thryothorus ludovicianus; assembly: GCA_013397245.1. Taxonomy (NCBI): domain Eukaryota; kingdom Metazoa; phylum Chordata; class Aves; order Passeriformes; family Certhiidae; genus Thryothorus; species Thryothorus ludovicianus. The sequence goes on along the minus strand of VZTB01006820.1, from coordinate 74,739 downwards.
TCACCTGGGACCCATGAAACATTCCACAAAGGCAAATTCTGTTACTGACACAAACTTGCCAGCAAATTAGGTAATATATGAAAGAGAATCAACTAAGTCTGTAATTTTAAAAAGGCCTTCAGGAGACTCCTCATCTCACAGCAGGCCACAGAATTTTGTAATGAGAGAGAGGAAGCACAGCAGAAAGTATCTCCTGAGGAGAGTAATCAGGAAGTCCTAGGAAGCTTCAGAAACTCTTCAACTGAGTAAGCAACAAAACAACAGCAATTAAATTCAAACAGGTAGAAATGAAGCAATTCAACACAGGAAAATGTGCTCTACTTCAGGGATTCTGAATTAGCCAAGGGGACTCTGGTATTCACTGACTTATCTAAAAAGGAATCTGCAGCTCTGTGTTGTACTCTACAACAGAAATAGAATGTGAGGTTATCCATGCACATGAAAAACCTCAAATTGATACTTGTCGCCAGGGGTGGGGCAGGAGTATGAAAAATAAAGATTAGTCATTCAATTAAATTCAGCAGTGATGAGCTTGGAGATGTACAAAAAGTTACCCAGCAAGTAAGGAAAGAAACGTAGGTGAGTGGAAGGAGCCTCTTCCTTTCATGGAAAGTTACCAAATAGAGAACTTGACTAGACTGCAAAGATAAACCTGTAAAATTCTCTGCTGTATAAATCCTGGAGACCACCTAGTTATCCAAACTATCAATACAGAAAGAGCTTCATGAAATTTCTTACTTTCAACTCCTGTTCCAGGGCAGCCTAAACTGACAGCTGTGAGTTGCTGCAACTTCACCACATCCCCCTTCTACCACTGGCCCAACACTGCTCTGCCACTTCACTTTTGATGGCTTCAGCACTCAGACCCTTTGTTGGGCCACTTCAACACATTCATCCAGCAGGAAAGACTAAAAATAGTAGCTTTCTGCAGACTTAATGCACTGAAAGAAGAGGCTAAACAAGCACAAGAGTAATAAGGAGCATGATCACTTGGCATCAAGCACAAACTAGCTTACACTTCCATGAAACTCCACTTTTAAATCAGAGGATTAGATCATTTATTTGGGAGATGTAAAGTAATTAAATTTCTGCTAAGCCTACATGTCCCAGCCACTACTAATACAGATAAGACAACACACTGAAAAGATCTGAGACAATGACAATTCTTATCAGATAACCTTTCAAGGTGCCTTTTTTTACCATCTTTTCTTGCTGTTTGGAAGACAGAAGGTTTTATTTATAATGGGGGATAGGAGAGAAAAGAAAGGCATCACAACCATCATGCAATTGCTTTGTTTTGTGCGTCCCCATGTGTTCTGCCAAAGCTTTCTATTTTAAACTACTTCTTTCCTGCATACTGAATAAAGTCAGGTCTTAAAACAGTTCTAAGTGTTTCCAAATTAACAAGTGCCCAAGTCCAGCCAGAAAACGAACACTATAAGAAGAAAGAAGAGAGATACCAAATATACTTCTGTAATTAGGTGGTATATAATGTAAGGTAAAAATCCACTTTGTCAGTTTGCATAGCCACCAAGTTGCACATTCTTTCTGAAGACTGATCAAACTGTTTAAGAAGAAATTCCAGCCACATGTAAAGAGCCTGCTCTATGAAAAGTATTTTCTATGACACTTAGCCTTACAGTATCACCACTATTTATTTTCAAGATCTTTAGGAAGCAGGAAAACACTCCCCATCTTATAAAGAAAAAAATAAATCAGCTACAAATTGCTAAGAACTTTGATACACATTTTTAGACAGTTTAACGCTTTCAAGCAGTGACTGTCAGACACCTTAGGGTTAGGGACTCAATACATTAGCCTTTTAAAAAAAAAAATCTTTGGTCTTCATTTTTATCTAAGACACTACCCATTATTTTAACATATGGAGTATTGTAAACACAAGAAACTTTAATACTTACTGTCCAGCCTCTGTCCCTCTCTGAAAGACTCTAAAGCAGATGCATAGTTTTTGATATGATATTCACCTAACCTGACACAAAGAAAAACACAAGAAAACAGTGATTACTTTTCAGTGTAGTCCACGTTCTATAGATAACATGGTGTCTAGCTTAAAATGACATGGAAGAATTTAAATTACCCAAAAGGTGCCTTTTTGAAATGGTGAGGGCATTAAGTTAATCATCCCAAACTAAATGGCTTTATTACAAATGGGTTGCAAGCAGCAAGGCTTTGAATTTATTCATTCTGTTGTAAAAAGTGCTGCAGTGAACTGTAATTCAAACTCTAGAATTGACCTACAGATTATCACAATATTCCCAAAGTACCATAAATGATACATACCCTTTTCTAAGGAGCGCTACAGCATTATTTGGGTTGAGTTCTAGAGACTTCTTTGCATCTGCAACTGCATCTGTTGAAAGTCAGTTTAAAGTTGAGAAACATAATAATGTCACAAAAAACAGTGAATTGTCAAGTCTTTAAGCAGTGAAATTTTTCTAGGATGTTATCCTTCTTAGCTTGCACACAAATCACACTGTTTGAATTAACTCTTGCCACAACTGCCACACATGAATCCCTCACAGAGCTGCAAAGCTCTTATGTAAGATGTAGCACGACTTTCTTTTAGTGAAATCTTCTGCTTACATCTGAAATGTGATTCTATTTGTTTGGTTTTTACTGGAAAGAAAAATAAACCAGATCTTATTCAGTCAAACTTTTTCCCAGGCATTATTCACTTATCACATTCCTACCATGACAGGATTTAGTCTCTACCAAGAACACAACGATGGAAGACACAATGCAAAAATCTTGAAATCTGCCTAAGAAATCTGCTTATGAAAATCTGCCAAAATAATACTAGACTGGAATCAGATACAAAGCTGGGACTCTAGACTCATTTCACTGCAAGTTTTGCTGTAATAAAGCAGTCTAAGAAAACTACAAGATTATGTACTAACACCAAAACCAGCATATTAAGTTACAGATAACACTTTCTCTTGTTTCTGTATTTGGCTTCAGATTGAAGATGTCTCCTGTAAAGCACATTTTATGATACACTTGTAAAAGGATTCTTAGACTGAAGATGTTACCAGCATATTTCTGTAGAAGAATATGAGCATAAGCTCGTTGGCAATAATATTCAGCATCATCTGGATTCTTTTCCAAAGCTGCTGTCAGTTCCTGTAAACACACATAAAAAAAAATGAAATGGTACTTCAGAAATCCTCATAAAAACACAGTATCAAACTCTGTCAACTAAGAGACATTTCAGAAGATAAAATTCTAACTGGCATTTCTGTTTACCTGTTGCTTAGTTCTCAAGCACAAAGCTAAACATCAGAGCCTGAAGTACAAGAAACCTGCCAATTATACCAAATTCAAGGAGACTGTTTCTTACTGAGAAGGAAGTGGGATTTCAAATGCTCTAAACATGAAGTCTAACACAGACGATCCTCTCTATCCCAAAAACCTTCCTACAATTCTCAGCATATTTGTAAACAAGTCTGCTGGATTTGAGAGAGCAGTGCAGTATTAGAAATTTGGAAATCAATGCACAGTATGTCAGAACAGCTGTGTGGAGACAAGACACTACAAAATACCATGTAACACACATTACAGTGCATAAGAGATTGTTTCAATTTATGCTGAGCACAAAAGCAGGAGAATGAAAGATTTATGGAGCACTGAGCTCAGAGGAGTTATTACTGCACAATGTAAATAAGAATAAAGTAGTCCTCTGTTAAAGGAATCACTGGATATATGCATTGAAATAATAACACACTCTCTCTGAGAAAAGTTCATGACTTTGCACACAGAACAAAATCAGAGTGACTTGAAGCACACACTTGAAAAGAGCATCTCCAATTCTCTCCTTAGCGGTGAGAGAAGTTCTTCCCTTAGCAAGAAGCTAGTCAGTCTTCCAAAAGTGACTACAGTACATTGTTACAGTACAATAACTCTGTTGGCTGAGTTCTACTCAGACTTTCACCTGGAATGTAGCAAGCATGGACGGAGCTAAGATACAAGCTTTAAACCTGAAAAAATATTTGTACAGCACTGTTGCCAAAACTCTCTCTGTCCCATCAAGCCAGAGAAAAAAGAAGGGAAGGAGGACTTGCCTTTGCTCTAATTCAGACCAGTCACTTTTTCTAACAGATGTCACATAAAGTGTTTATGCCACCTAGGACTTACAGGGCCAGAACAGCTTCTTCCAGCAGTGGCACAAGTTCTTACCATGTAAGACAGACACACCTCTATAGAAGTACTGCACATAAATATAAATCCTTGGGGGTCTCTGAAGAAAGGGGCAGGCAATAGAGAGCAGTAACTTGATCTAATTGTACCGATGCCTTCCTGAAGTTTAAAGTCATTCAAAAGCAGCTGTTATTATGGAAATACTCATGGCCACAGGTATTCCATATGGCAGGGACGTGAGGCAATGCACACATTAAAACTGGTTCACATTATGCTGAGAGGTGAAGTACTTCTGACATTTGAAACCGAGCAGGGTCTGACACTGAACGTCACAGGCACAACCAGGTGCAGAGGCACTGCTTTGACAGATCACCTCTCCCCCCAAACATTATTTCCTGTGATTTATGCTGATGACAGATGCACTAATCAGAGCCAGCAACACATGAATGGATCCAAAACTAACCCTCACCCCAGGAAAGCCAAGCAAGCCAAACCAAAGTCAAGCATTTTCAACAGTGTGAAACTTCTCCCTTTGTGTGCTTTTAACAGTAAGACACCACACGTCATTCAGGCACACACACGGAGCAAGTAACTCCTGTAAACTGTCTGAGAAGCCAAGTAATGCTGAACTAGCACTGGGAATTCCAGATTATACACACCAGCAAGTCACTCAGAACAAGCTTAGACTTTGTCCTCACGCTCAAGTAGTACTTTCTGCATATTTTGACTCTAAAGGCCCTTTACCATGTGACAAAATTGCAGATCTCTTTCTAAATACATCAGGAAATTTGATAAAGAGTTTGCATAAATTAAAGGTGCCTTCTGTCTCCACACAGTAGCCTACATTTTCAACTTAAAATGAGAAGTCACTCTTGAGTTCACAGCTTTATCATTCAGACAGTATTAAAAGATTCTGTTGCATCAGATCCAGGTGTAGAAAACCAAAGCACAATCTCCAGGAATTAAAGCAATCAGTGCAGAAATGCCAGGCCAACTAGACAGAAGCCCAGCCAGGTATGAAAACATTACACAGCACCATCTCTACAGAATCATCTCCCAGATTAGAAATATTAACCACGTGAGCACAGAGACCACACATAAAACTAAGCAAGAAGGGTGCAGCACCTGGAGACCTGAGTCCCTAAGGCAGCAAAAATGCTACTCTGAGCTGTGGGATTTACCAGTTCAGGGACCATCAAGCACAACCTGCCTACTCAATCCAGGAATTTGAAAACAAGGCCTCACAATTAACACCAGTATTACTGTGTCAGGCGTTAAATAATGCCTATAGAATGTGTTACATAATGTTCTGAAGCACTGAAAGCACAAAGAGCTGAAATACATGCTAGAAAAGCAAAACAACTATGTTAATCCAGGAAAAAATACAAAACCACATTCTGATAGCATTCCTTAATACTTCTGAAGACCTTTTTGTATCAGACATTTTTGGTTTGTTTGCTGGTGGGTGTTTTTAACCACAAAAAGTGAAACTTGCATTTCTTTTAGATTATGAATTGGTTTTATTATGCCATATAGATTTGACTATTCCAAACCAGTTTTTAAATGTCATTTATACTTTGGAAAACTTCTACAAGTTTCAGTCTAAACCCTAAAGAATTGAAAAATTTAGCTTCACCATTTTCTTTGTGGAAAGATAATCTAGTATCATTTAATGGTTCTACCACCCACTCTCTTCAAGCAGCACTAACCATTTACATCTTCTCCCCTCCCAAGTAGTTAAATAAAAATAGTTCACACTCCAGCTGTGTCTTCTCATCAACCATTTAAGTAAAAATAACCTTAGAAAACACATTAACTGATAAAGTCATAGAACAGGCCAAATTGGAAGGGACCTCGAAGGATCATCTCATCTGGGATGATGGGATCCTGCCTGATCATGGGAAAGCCTGCCTAGATGAGAGTCTCTAGAAACCTGCCCATTCGTATCTTGGAAATCTCCAGGGATGGGGACTCTACCACGTCCGTGGGGACAGTGTTTCAGTGAGTGATCGCTCTCATTACATAATAATTATTTTCTGTGAAGATGAAAGGAAGATCAGTCACGGTGCCCAGGGAGAGAGAAAAAACAGACCAGGGCAGGCTAAAACTAAGATGGAATGTCTCTCTTCAATAAGCTTGGGGGTTTTATACCCACAAGTCTTAACTGATTTAGTCATGCCAACCATCACCTACCTACACGGACAAGAAAGTTGGCTTGTTTTGCTTCCTCCCCGCCTCCAACCCCTCCTTTGCCACACAGGCAGCACGAGTACTGAGCCAGGTCTGCGCCGGGCTCCCCTGCAGCCCGACCTCGCCTGAGCCGGGTTCCCGGGGGACCCCGGCCGCCCCCGGCCCGGCCCAGCCCTCACCTGCGCCGCCGCCCCCGGGTCCCGGTCGACGTCCGCGTCCGAGAACCTGCCGAGGAAACACAACGCCGTCAGCGGGCGGCGGGGGCCGCGGGGAAGGCAGGGCCGGGGAGGGCACTCACCGCGGCGGGGCCGCTGCCGCCTCCTGCTCCATTCCGCCCGCCGCCCCCAGGAAACTTCTGGAGCCGCCGAGGCGCCCGCGCCGCACGCACCGCGCAAGGCCGCGCCGCGCGGGGGCTGCCGGGACACGGGGGAGCGGCCGCGCAGGCCCAGCAGCGCTGCCCAGCCCCTGCCGGCTCTGCCTGCCCCTGCGCCGCCTGGAGAGCCCCGGCCCAGCAGCGCTGCCCAGCCCCTGCCGGCTCTGCCTGCCCCTGCGCCGCCTGGAGAGCCCCGGCCCAGCAGCGCTGCCCAGCCCCTGCCCCGCCTGGAGCGCCCCAGCCCAGCGGCTCTGCCTGCCCCTCCCTGCCTCCCTGGGGCTGCTGGAGATTTGTATCAAACTCCGCAGGGTTTTTTTCAGTTGTTAACCAGTAGCTGGACCAGGGGTGATTAAGCAGTTGCGCATTTGCGTTGTGAGCATCGTACGCGTGGCTGATCTTTCGTTTTAAAGGAAAAGGGAAGATAATCGCCCGGGGATTGGCCGGACGGGAGTGAAGTCAGCAGGGCTGGGCATTAACTGGGGGAAAGGTCCTTGCGGCAGCGGGACATCGGGACCACTGACCCACTGAGCACCTCCTGGAAGCGGAGCCCAGGCTCAGAGGGAGGGAAGAATTGCGAGAGATCGAGGAATCAGCTTTGTAGGAAATGACCTCTGAGATCGAGTCCAGCCCCTGACTGAACACCACCCCGTGAACCAGGCCAAGTCCAGTATTTCCTTAAACACCTCCAGGGACGGTGACTGCACCACCTCCCCGGCAGCCCATTCCAATATCTACTTGCCCTCGTTCTTCCTAATGTCCAACCTAAGCCTGCCCTGGTGCCGTTTATGATACCACTAGCAGTAGGCGTTAGAGTACTAATACATGAAAAAGTTATATATCTGTAACCAATGAAGGCTGATGCCTTTGTTTGTTAAAATTTATAACCAGTGTGAAGTTTTAGTAGATAACCAGCCTCTTGTGGGCTACCACCTATCTCCCTACTTTGTCCAAATCAGAATAAAAACCAGAAATACCTCTCAGTGTGCGAGCTGGTGCTGTGCCCCAGGTACCCAGCCCGTGTTTGGGGCAACAGGGTGGTGGACAGGGCTTCCCAAAGGCAGCACAGCATTTCCTTCTGTGAAATGCCTCCGAAATGAAAAAGTGCTTTTTTTTCCCTCTGTGGCTTCACGCACGTGTGGAAAAGAACTACAGCCTCAATTTTTATTTTCTGACTCAGAAGTGGCTGGGATTTTAGCTGTCGTGTTTTGTTTGGCTGCTGCCACAGGCACAAAGGGGAGGGGTGGCTCAAACTCCCAATGTGAGCTCTCATTTTATGATTTACTCCAGCTTTTCCCTTCCTTTGCCATACCAAAGAGAGTTCAAAGTACAGATCCACCCGGCGGGCACACCGGAGCCCAAGGGATATGGGGAGGGAGTGATTTTCATTTACTCTGTTACACAACAGTCTGCTGCTGGAGACACGTTACTGCTGCTGGAGATTTTCTCCACTTCTCCAACTGACATAAACTAAACTGACAAATCATTTTCCATGTGTAATAGCTGCATCTATGGCATGAAGTTTTGTTGATGAAGCTCTAACCTTATGGTGCAATTTTTTTCCCCTCCGCCACATTTCCAGTAAACACCAAAGCAACTTCCCTGTATCTAAAAACACTAATGTCAGTCAAGCATTATCACTTCAGGTTTCCTAGAATTATGAAATACTCGTAGTATAGAAAAACATGCCTATTTTATAGTTTGATAAAAAAAAAAACTAGCCTCCCTCTCCAGTGCTTCCATGACTCTAATACAGGCCACAGGATGAGGACTGTTACCAAATACCTTCCACAATGCTTATCCACATTCCTGAAAATATTGCCAGCACTCTCCAGCTGCAGGGAGCACTGCCAGATAAAAAAACACCAGTGTGGGCATGACCAGCCTTCCTGTAAATGGGGTGAGGCACTGGGTTTGCAGGTGGAAGCCTGACTGCAAAGAGTCAGAGGGAAGAAACATTGAAGTAACACAGCAGCTGTGGCAGAGAACTGCTTGTTCAATAGTTTTAGAGTTTCTTCTGTCAAGCAGCATACTCTCTGCCACAGTTCTGCTCCTATTAGTTTTTCTAATACTAGTGCTTAAAGTTATACTTAACCTTACCAACCAATCAAGAAAACTCTAACATTAATTCAATCACAGAAAGTCATATTCCCTTTCATTTTATACTGATAGTATCACAACACCAGTCATCATACTTATTATTAACTTACTCTCTGCTTAAACACTGCAACATGCAAGTTTTTGAAGCCCTAATAGTTTGGGCTGTCAGTTGTATCATACAAGCTACAACAACTTTTGCGAATTACGCTCAAAATTTTGTATTGATTGTCTGTAATGTACAGGGAAGTGATGGAAAAGGAGAAGTTTAAGTCCAGTTCCTGGATTTAGCTCAACCTTCAGTTCAGCTACAAAAATATACATTACTGCTGTTTCAAAGGATACTGACAGCACACTGACTGTGTTCAAGTCTGTTCAAAGTGATTTGTGAATTGCTCGTGTTCCACCACAGACCCACACTGACTAATCACATTGCCCTGTTTCTCACTGTATTTTAGTTATTTATGATGATTGTCAAGGCATTATAATAATAAAAGACATTTTGGAGTAATACAGAAAAACGTTTTTGCATTTGATTTATTTTCATAATAAACCAATTAAAAATACAAAAGAAGGACCCAAGGTTCAATGGGCTTCATCATTTAAAAATTTGTCTTTAAATACAAAGTCACTCAGTAATATGAATACATATAACATTAGACCTCTAAACATACCGATCTTATTGATCTTATTTGCATCTATCAAAAATTTGTATGGAAAAAAATTAGCTGAAAAAACTTCCCTGCAACATTGAATATACAGTATTTACAATCAAAAACAAGAACTCTTAGCAGTATTAATCTCCAAAATACCTGCATAAATTGTATATAGTTAATTTCCCTCCCCCCTTACAAAATAATCTTAAGTAGAAAGCAAGATTGTTAAGCTTCATAGTTGCAAAATGGCATGAAACATTTGCACCTGTAGTGATGCCTTTAGTTTCTGTAATTAAATATATCTGATGTTTTCATATAAAATATAGACATGGCATTATCCATTAATGGAATATATGTTTCGAGTACTCTCAATAGGAGTGTATATTCAATTTTGCACACACAAGAGCTTGTGCTGCAAAAAATGCAAGAGGGTATCTGGTTATCAAAGTCTAAAACTGATGTCATTCACCGATATAAAACAGATACTCGATCATAAAAATTCAAACACATGGAATGAAACTGTCTTACTAAAATTATGTGCTGCTTCCAAAGGTGATACACATATAGATTAAACAGAAAAGGTTACAATAACATTTCTGCAATGTTAATCAGCAAGAGACTGACAACAAAATAACAGAGAAGTTTGAAACTTTGGCCAACAATCTCAGGAGAAAGTTTTTGTAGCATAAAAAGCATGTTCCTTCATGCCTGTACTTTGAACAATGAGTAATATATAATTTCATTTATATGATAACATTTAGCAATTAACAGAAAATCAAAATCCATCCTAAAGCATTAATTCTAAGAATTAATTGCAGAAATTGAGTAGCTTTGCAAGATCATGCTTCAGAACAAAATCATATATACATAACTGAAAAGGTCCCATCACATTTATGAAAATAATCATCCACAGGGTCTTTTTTTTTTTTTTTTAATTATTTAATTATCAATACAAATTGGTTTCCAATGGCTCATCTTCTTGCTTCACTTGCGTGCTAGATGGGAAATTATTCGGACTGGACACTACCATCACAAATGGTTGCTGCTGGAATCTCTGCTCTGACTGCTCAGTATCTTCTGCTTTGTCACTCTCCTCCTTTTCCTCTTCTTGTAGGCCACCCTGCTTCGTGTCTGGTGCTTTAATGACCGAAGTGATCACCGTGCCCGACGGCTGAGACACCACCTGCGAGCTGCTGGGCGAGAACGTCACCACGGGGGTGGTGGCACTGAAGGATGGAGATGAAGCCATGTTGACTGTTCCATTGCAAACTGTCTGCACGCTGCTGGTGAGCACCTGCTGAACCTGTGCTGGGCTCAGCACGATCGAGGAAGGAGGTGAGACTGGCTTCTGAGACTGTAGCATGATGTTTTCTTTAAGAACCGTCATGGGCTGGGAAGTAGGAATGGCTTGTAAAATGAATTTCTGTGCTGCTGTTACTGAGGCTGGATCTGTGCTGGCTATCACTGTAGTAAGAGGCACTGTCTGGAGTGTTACAGTATGCAGCTGCTGATTTCCAGGAGAAACAACCACTGGAACCTGGGTTGGAGTCTGTAAAGTCCTGCTAAGATTAGAGAAGATTACTGGGTCAGAACACTTCCATGCTGAGTTTTGAAAAAATAATTATAGATATACTACAGAAAAAACATCTGGCATCATAAACATTTAATTTACCCAACATTTCCAAAAGAGGTAGCAGAATCTCTCCTAATAAAAAAAGAACTGGACCTGACCCCTGAATTCAGCAAGGTAGTTCCCAAAGTTAAGGTACCCTGCATGAACAGTACTGCCACCACCAAGCTGAACAGCCTGCCTTTGAGACATTCAGTGGTTCATCAGGAAACCTGGGAATCACATCCACGACCTCCGTCTCAAGCACTGACCAACATCAAAAGCACAACCCACTAGATATCTGCCATCAGTATCAGTTTCAAAAATTATGCCAAGTAATTAATAAATCACAAGCCTTGATTGTCCTGACATCCACATATAAATTTAACTATATTCAAAAGTATCCACATGGTAGCAGTGTCTGGGCACAACCTTGCCACACTCCCAGGACACAGAGTTCTCTGTCTGCTAGGCTCACATACCCCTTCTGGTAAAACAACTGATCAGAACCTGCTTCCAATACATCCTTTTAAGTTAGGAGTGATTCCATCAGTTGCAGGCTGACAGACTTGGGTACCACATTACTGTCAATAGATGTAGACCTCTGGGGATAACATTACAGGATTAAGAGCTGTATTGCTGGAGTACACAGTGGTGACTTAAACACGGAAACACACTCCAGTCACACAAATTAAAACAAAACAAAAACACCAGAAAACATAAATGGTTACCAGGGAAGGAGAGAGGAAGGGAAGGGTAACTGCTTTGATACCCTGACATGGCTTGTTCCATGCCACCGTGCCACACTGTCTCTGGAAATCTTTCTTCTGTTTGTCATGCAGAGTTCTCTCCAATCTTCCTGCTTCTCTTCAACGTTTAGTCCTGCCTTCTCTCCTCTCCCTTTTTAGTCTTAAATTCTCCCTTGTGTTATCTCAAAAATAAAAAAAAAAATCAACTATCTCCACCTCCTAGCTTATTTCTACCCCTGCTGAAATTACTTTAGATGGAAAGCAATTTACTGTCAACATTTGTACTTTCATGTCCATGCACAATATTGCCTGCTCATCTTTCTGAAGACTGGACCCCAGATAAGCTGTAAGGGTTGCCATACATCAACCATGGAATATCCTCCGTTCTGCAGTCCTTCTACCCATAAGGAATTTATTTTTCACAGCTCTGTAAAAGTCTACATGTCAGCATTTAGCCACTGATCAGTCCAATCCAATTCATCATATTCAAAACTTCAATTTAAAACCATACTCTGGCTACCAGAGTTGCAAAAAAAAAAAAAAGCTTACCAAAGCAGGACTTAGGTGGTACTTAAGCTGTGGAACAATGTGGCTGCAGATGTTGTTGCTGGCCATAGTCCAGCCACACAGGGAGCTGCAATCCCCGTTCCTTAGTGCAGCAGCAGAGACCAGTGCAGGAATGCATGTAGAGGATTTCTCACGTCCCACTCAGCGCAGTCCTCTGGGAAAGGCCTCTAGCTGAGCTCCAAAGACTGCTCCAGCAAAAGCAGGCCCAGTGACCCTGCTGGTATCAGGCTCAAAGCACATGGGTGCTTCCCTGAGCATCCTCCAGCTGCCAGTCCCTGCTGCAGGCAATCTTTTCCCCAGCTCCCATATGGTTTGGTAAAACGAGAAACAAAATTTCCATCTGTAGCTTTCTCTTCCTCCCATGAAAGAGTGTTGCAGTACCCAGCAATGCTGCTACAGCACACCTAATCCAAATCCTCACCAATGACGCTCCCACACAGGTCTCACCACAGTGGTCATCCTAACCATGACACAAAATTTGATGTGACTGACACTAGAGTCAATCTTGAGCTCCTTTTTCACACAACAGAAGAAGTCTCAAGGAAGAAATTCATGGAAATGGGGCTGATTGAAGGTGAAGCTCCAACCAGAGCAACGCCTACTTTCTTTCAAACTTCTGGAGAACTTGGTGCTGGCACAGCAAATACCAACAACCAAGCCTAAAGTGCAAGGCTCAGAATGACAGTACCAAGGCTCAAGTCTCCTAAGGGTTATCAGTGCTAACAACTTTTTATCCTCCAGCAATTCCCCTGAGACCCAGAAAAGTCACTAATGTCTGTGTCAGAAGTAGCAACAGGATGAGGGCATCCACTGGGTTCTTTAAAAAATAAAATAAAAAAAACACCTACCACTGTTAAATAAACTTGTAATAAAATAAAAATGTCAGATAGGTACAGCTCAACCCAGGAAAGTCTACAGAGACCAGGAATGCAAGTGGAACTGCTATGACGGAGAGATAACTGACACCTGCCATCAGAAAAGCATCAAAAGTATCAGAATAGATAATAAGCCAGTTCTTTAATCCATGAAGAAACTTGCCTGAGTTTGAAGGATTAAGAACAACTAAATAGCTGCAATTTTGAAAGCAGAGGCTAAAGCTGCTAGCCTGTGCTGGTATGCCCTCTAAGCATTACCTTAAACTACTTCCTTGTTCTGTAGTTTTTTTGTAAAAATAAAAGCTTCTAGCTGCCAAGTAGCTTTGAAGGATAAGCTCAAAATGTGTGAACTGCATCTAATCAATGAAGGTATCTGCAAAACAACAGCTCTGAGACACAAAATCAGAGCATTTGTTTCAGCACACTCTAATTAGTATCTGCATATCAATCTTAAGCCATTTTATTTCTCTTGAAAGGCAGTCCTGTGCCTGAGGTTTACTCCATATGCGTTGTCTTCTCCATCGCCAAGATAAAAATATATGATACACACATATATAGACCTGTACATACACATATATGCACACACACACTGTGTGAATTTGCTGCAAGGGAAGCATACAGCACATATCTGTACAAGCACACCATAAATATTTACTTATGCTAATGGTAGCCGAGCAAGTTTAACCATTTGCCTTAATTGTTAAACTTGATTACTAACTAAAAATCTATCTGCCTAAACAATTTGCCTTAAATACAACTGGAAAAGATACAGCTTGGTTAATGGTCCTGTCTGTTTAAAAAAAAAAAAGTACACAATAATTAAAGTGATTTATTAACACTGGGTTACACTATTTTAGGTGCTTTTAAGTCTGTATTTTGTGATGTTTCTAAATTTCACTGGCATGTTGCTTGCAGCCTTTCTTATCTAAGGTACAAATCTTTTGGGTGATTATTTTAACAGTTGCTGCTGAGTTTTGAAAAAGAATAAAAACATTGAGCAACAGTGATGGAAAGGAAATGCTGCCATGAAACAATCTGATTACAACTGAGAAAAGAATGACAATAATCCTGAAGTCATTTTAGCTTGGCAGAAAATGATCATCTATTTCTTGGGCCATTTTTTACTGTTAATGGTCTAGAATTGTGCAATATCTTATTAGTTAATCAAAAGGTAAATAGTGACAGGCAAGAAAAACAAGTTTGTTTATGGTAATTTATGTGAAATTTATTATACAGAGAAGATACCAAAAATTTTGAAGCTGCAAGCCAAGGTAAACCAAGTATTTCACAGCACAGTAATAACATGAAACAAAGCAATATTAAGAATATATAGAGGTAAGAGAGGACAGAGGCAGAGGACTCAATTCTCAAGGTGTCCTTTTTACTGGACCACAGAATCTTAACAGTCTTCTTTCCAGAATTTTTCAAAACTGCACTGTTACCTGAATTAAAACCCAGGAACTTTGCTACTAACACACCTGTAGAACCTCCACCTCTTTCAGCAGTGCCAAAGACATGGAAAGAGAGCTCCTGTGAATATCGTCTTACTGTGCAGAAACAAAATTAATCTGATTACATGGCACTGTAGTTCTTTCTGTCAATAAGCAGCCACCTTCTTGCATATCACAGAAATTAAATCAGAGGTGGGCTTAAGAAAAGGTCTTCAGCTGCAGGAAAATCAGAATGTTTGGTTATAACCAAAGTCTTTGCTGTGATAGAAGTTGTCCATATTGGCAATGTGTTCTGAGAAACACTCCCTGTTGTAAGGTGTATCACAGTTTCTTGTAGAAGCCCACTGAGACCACATCAGCCTATTTCTGACCAGCACTTTCCTCAGGAAGGACATTTTTCTCACTGACCTGAAACCTGAATTCCAGTCAAGCCTTCACTTAAGAGATTACAGTCCCCTGATTCCCTTCCTTTGGGAAAGGCAATGGCAGCAGTGAGCCAGATCCAACAATACCTACTAGTCAGTGTGCTGGAGAGCCTTTAAAACTGCAGGCTTGCCCTTTGGAGCACTGTCAGGAGACTGCTGCCTAACTATAAACAGAAGCAAAACACATGTGCTGATGGTGGCTGATCAAAGGAAGGTCTTCAGAAGTTGTTTCTGATTACCTGCAAGTCCTCAGCTGGCATTGTCCTCTATTGATGCTCCCCACCAAGTCCCAGGGAGACCTAAGGAGCCCTTTACCAAGACTTATATCTGTGGTGGTTTTTATTCAGGAGACCTATAGAAATGGCACAGCAGTGATGGGCTACAATGCTAGCTGACATCACGCAGACAGGACTCTTGCCCTTATTCAAGAAAAAGGGACTGAAGGCAGATGGGCAATGCAAAGCCTCAGTAGGACAGTGCCGGACAGGTTCCCTGTGTCTGTGGATTTATGTGAGCTGAGCAAAGCCCATAGAGACAGGATATGAAGGATGATTACAGAAAATAATGTTCACTGTGCAACTTACACAAGAAAATGTTTATATAAAGTATGAGATGAAGACACTTCATTTGAAATAGAAGCTGTAATCACATTTTCAGAGCTAACAAACTCCTTCTAGACATTTTTTTTTTCCCAGCATCAGCATTACTGCAGTCAGACCACCAAAGCATCACCACCTGGACACAGAAACAGATTACGGAACAACAGCAGAAATCATGCTTTTGCTGGGGTACACTTTCAAAGGCAATTGACTCTGCTTACTGGGTCCAATACCCGGTGTCGGCAAATTCTTGGCTTCATCACAGTTCTTACACAGAATGCTCATGCCCTGAAAAAATCACTTTCAGCTACTTCTTCTTCCTCTTGAATCAGGATCCTCCCACTGCAATCCATGCTTGTGTCACCTTCAGAAGTAATTTTCTACTTTGAAGGTTGCAAAAAGATCAAGAGGAAAACTGTGGCTGATTCATCATGTCGAGGTTCACCCATACAGAAGTGAACACAGAGAGCATATCCCATTGCTCCTC
Source organism: Thryothorus ludovicianus (assembly GCA_013397245.1). Taxonomy (NCBI): domain Eukaryota; kingdom Metazoa; phylum Chordata; class Aves; order Passeriformes; family Certhiidae; genus Thryothorus; species Thryothorus ludovicianus. The sequence continues at coordinate 58,509 of VZTB01006820.1, read as the reverse complement.
TGTGGTCTCTATTAGCTTTCCTCCAGCTACAGAACTGAGTCAGGATTCTGGTCTTCAAACGTGCTCTGTCCAAGCTATCACAATGACAACTTGCAAGTACAGAAAAGAAACAGTAAGCTGAATTTTGATAGAAACAGATTAAAATCTAAAATGTGCTAAAACATTGCACAGGGTCTGTCAGAAGTCATCTAATTGGCACACAGAGCTGCCAGCTAGAAGGTTCAGCCATGTCCCATAGAGCCAATAACAGAGACAGACATATAACTTAAAATTATTCCCTATATGATATTCTCTGAACTGTAAGTAACATAAGAATCCCTTTTCATTCCATCTTAATTCACTACTATTCTAGATTAAAGACAAATGAAAATGTATCTCTCTCTATCCACAGTCTTCATTGTTTAAGGGAGAAATTTGCTGGTTCAAACATGGACACGTTTCACCTCTGTAGGATGCCCTAGGCAAGGTAAGTTGCTAGCCCAAAAGGAGAGGTTCACCTTCTGCAGCAACAGAAAGTTTAATGCTCAGAATGAGCCAATGTACACAGAGCTGAATCCCAGGCCAGTGCCTCCTAATTTCAAGGCAAAACACAATTACTCCAATAATCTAGGTATTCTGGTTAACCTATGACAGTTATTCTGGTTTAAACAGAATCATTTTCAAACCACAAAATTCAAAGAAACTTTTACTTCCTCATAAAAACTGTCTGATTGGAAAAAGTAAGTGATAAAATGCTCATCCAGAGAGGTATTTTTGGCTTTGTCTTCTCACTGGAAACATGTGGTACCAAACTCAGCTCCCAGTTGCACGACTGGAGACTGCAGTTACTGTGCCTGCTGACACCGAGCCAGAACAGTTAAACCTGCAGAACAGCAATGCGTTTACAGTTCCCAATATTCCCACTGGGGATACTAGATGTTTTCCTCAGTCAGCAAAACCTAGTTTGCTTGACCTGACCCTGCTCCTGCCCTGTTTCCCAAGCCTCAGTTAGCACATCACAGCCTTTCTGTTTAAGCACTGGGGCTGAAGAAGAGACTTTTGTCCTGTGAAAGTAACAATCCTCCTTGTCTCCCTTTCATAGTGCAACACCAACACTTGTCCAAAAAGCACATCAAAAGCCATCCAAAAGCCAAGACCTTTCCGCTTCAGAGTAAGATACAAGCTTTGTGCAGCTGTAAATGAAGTCCCTGCCTGAAGAGCCAATTTACATCAACGTGGCCATTCCTTTGAGGAATGCCAAGAGGCCTTGGGGAACTTGGGCCTTGGGGCTGCAACATTCTCCCAGTGATGCTTTGGGAGTGGTCTGTACCAGGCAGTGCTGCCTAGTGCAGGTCAGGGATGATGACACAACCACTTCACAACAATCTTCAAATATGATTCTCTTACCGAGTCCCTTAGTAGAGAAGATGCACATTCAAACATTCTCTGAAGGCTATGGTTAAGTGTTAAGAATCCAATTGTTTTGACCTCAGAGATGCTCAATATTTTCTCCATTATTTTTTGCTTCTCAAAACAGAATAGAAGCAAATTGCTGCAGAGGGAAAAACATTTATTCCCATGAAAAAGAGGGGTGAACATTTTCATGAGTAAAACTTTGGAAACTAAATTGCATAAGACAAATTATATGGGTTCAAGATGTTCATGCTTCAAGGCAGAGTCCAATCATTAACCAGTATTCATCAGAAAACCTTTTGAGGATTATTACCAGATCTTGGTTGCTGTTTTGCCCAAATAATCTTGACTATTTACGTGCTCCGGCCACTGAACAGCAACTGGCTACCAAAGCTGCTATTTGTCCTCGTGCTTTCCACACAATAAAGTGACTCCAGCCACAACCACACAGAGTGTGTGCATACATCAGGTGGTTTGCCAATTCTTAATCTTCAATGGCAGTCATATCTGCTGTACATTTTCAAATTATGCAGACCATTCATTTCAACCCTTATGGAAGCCCTGCTGCAGCAATTCAGAATGTGTACACAAACACATTCATCTGCCTAAGATTTACAGCTGTCGGAATAAACTTTTGTTTCAGCCTCAGTATAAAACAAGACCTAAAACATATGCTCTGAAAAATGTTCAGTGTGTCATTCTACCTCAACTAACTATTTGAAGCTTGTCCTTTGAAGCTGAGCAGAAATGTATCTGTCATAAACTGTATTTTGAGAGCCTGGAATGGGCAGTGTCTATTGCATGGGACTCATCAGCACCTGTTTTGCAGCTTGTCCCAATCTGGTTAAAAGCACACCAAAAAAGTCTGGATTATGGCTTTTATTTTCACTCTAACTGCTCAGACCCTTTAGTATAAACTTTCTTAATCAGCAGTACTTCTATATCATTCTGAAAAGGTTTGATGCTTCTTTTTTAAATCTTTCACTTTGTCATCTTGGCTCAGTACAGTTAGAGACTTCATGGAATAATGTTCTGGTTAAAAACAATAGATGTGAACCAATGTAATACAGAACTCTAAGGATTTAAGGCTTCTGTTTCATTTGAACTTGACACATCTTTACTATTTTTTCCCTTAGCTTATTACCCAAGATCTGACTTGGGGAAATACTGTCAATGCAGTAATTGGAAGTCATAATGTCACTGAATAGTTTTCCAAATGTTAGGCTGGACTTCTTCCCTGCCGTAAGTCTTACAGGTATTTCTGTTTGTTATCATTCCTTATACCACCTATACTACTGATACTGCTTGTGATCCATAATTAGTGTAGGTCTAGCCTAGAGCTATTTAACTCTGCAAACTGCTGAACTTTCCCCCGTTCAGGTTTAGTATTATTGTTCCTGCTGACTTACATGGCTTGGTATAGCCTCAATTATATTACGTACTGCTTTCCTTTTACTGGATTGCATTTGTCCATTTTTACAAGTAAATCCTGCTGCTAAAGGGCAGATGCAAAAGAGTCATGATACTTAAGTGCTGTGTAGTGTTAGCCAGCTGACTCACAAATTAAGCATGGAAGCATGACTGTCTCCCAAATGGCTGCAGATGCACAGTTCCCAATCGACTATTCTAATTGTTTCCACAATTGGAAGAACTTGTTCTTGTAACAGCAGCAAATTCTAGAGCAGGTACTATGGAACTTTTCCTTGTAACTGGGGACAAGACAAAGGATGCAAAAGATGACAAAAATTCTTATGAAGAAAAACTAAGAAGCAAGAAGGAAAATAATTTTGAAGGGATCATGCAGACCCACCATGTATTATTCAAAAGCAAAGACACCAGTGTAAAAGCAGACATGAAAACACAGCTTCTGCTGTGGGACAGAACTGACAATGTCAATTTTAAAGAGCAGTTTTATATTTTTCCTTTCTAAATTATATGCAGCAGGCCTAACACCATGGAAAAGATGAGCTTCCATCCACCACAGGCAGTACAGTTATGTGTGAACCTATCATATTATGCTGCAGAAACTCTAAATTTCTAGGATGTGTTGCAAAGACATAATTTCGCTAACCAAACTGAAGTCTAGCATTTCTTGGAAGCAAAAGAAAGAATCAAGTCTATCTAGCCATCATCCAGTGAATTTATTATTATTATTCAAATAATAAATTTATTTTCTGTACATTTTCTTACCTTATATTCTGAACTGAGGAATTTAATGATTCATCTGGAACATTACTGGTTACAGCTGCTTGTCCTTCTGTGAGGGGCTGCAATGGCTGCATTACATGAACTGTCCGAAAAAGCTGAGTGGGATGTACTGGCTGTGGAGATTGCATTGTCCTCAAAACTTCTGAAGTCAAGCCAGGTGTCTGCTGCTGTACAACTTCTACTTGCTCCTTCAGCTTAGCAGGCTTTGAGTTTCCTGTTTTTACCACTGAGGCTGATCCTCCCTTTGTTCCCGCGTTTGCAGACGCTCTAGTTCTGCCTGATTGGTTTCTGGTGGCCACAGCAGGTGAGAGCAGAGTTGAATCTGATGATTCAGTGCTAGGGCTCGCATCTTCATCATCAATATAGATGATATCTTTTGGCATGTCTTTAAATTGATAAACCAGGCGCTGACCTTCTACTTTAGCAAGGATTCCTCTTTGGTAATAGTATCTGTTTAAAGTGCACATACATCAAGTTATGTAAGTTTTTTGCCAGAAATAAAACAAAGCAACAGAACTCCCAGAAAATTAACACAGCACCAGCAAGTCAAAAAACTTTCATGTATCTAGTTTCTTCATTGTAAAAAGTGCCAATTTAATAGTATATTTTCTTTCCTCAAACAACTTCTTTTTACTAGTATTTCATGCCACCTTTTGACTTCAAACTTAGGTAACTCTGAGGAGAAAGAGAAGAATCTGACTTGGCAGATCTGCTATCCACTCACACTTTTTACAAAGTTGCATGAGACTTTCAATTCTCCTTTTGATTCCTACAGTTCTTTCAATTATCTGAATTCTTGTTTATCCACCAGTAAGCACAGGCAGACATTTTAGCTACAACAAAGCAAAGGGAACAGGATAGAAGGGCACTATTTCTATTATATTTACAAATTAGTAAGACAACTTGAAATTACACACACCAAGGTGAGGGGAAATGAAAAGAAATGCATATGGCTCAGTTGGATAATTAACAAATCAGCTGATAAGATTGAAGCTCCATGGCTGTCTACTTATTTTGCACAGTTTATTATGTATGAGAAAACTCCCAGCCTGACAGGCAGCGGCACATGAATCTGTGTTTTATAACTGTCTGTACACACAAGTTCAGAGAAGTGAAACCAGAATTGAATTCTAAAACAGTATTTTCCATTGGAGATGGAATCATGTGCAACAAGTAGAAAAAATTTAATGGAGACACATGAATGGCAAGTTGTTTTTTTTTTTAAAGAGATTCAAATTTTATGCAAAAGGCTTGCCCCACTTGAAATCTGCAGTCTCTGACTTAGTCTGCATCCGACTGTGAAGATGCAGTTCTGCAGCAGTACTGAAAAATGTCTTTGCTGACTTGGAATTGAGGTTAGTGAGGGTTACTTTTAGTTAGCTAATTTATTTTGCTGAAATAACATTTTCATTTCCCAAACTAATAGAATACTAGATTTTTCTGTTATTCAAATTAGATGAGACATTTAATACACACAAACGTTAAGGCAACAAAAACAGTCTGCTATTAAAAATGCACATACCTGAGGGCTCTACCCATTGTTTCATAATTCATGTCAGGTTTGTTTTTGTGTTTTCCCCACAACCTGGACACAGCTTTGGAATCTACCAGTTTGAAAATGCCCTTCTCTCTTTGAGTCCATTTGATATATTTAGGACATGTAGCTTTGTCCTGGAGCAGTGCTAGTAAGAACTCCCAGAGATAAATTGTATTTCCTAGAATAAAAGAATTTAAAAAATGAAACAAACAAACAAAACAAAACAGAAAAAAGAAGAAAAATGTTACTTGGCCATATTTTATTAATGATGCAAGTAACCTTAAAATTACAAAGCAGATATCTTTACAAAAAACATTATAATATATCATCAAGACTAGGAAATAGTGATGGGAGGGCATGGAAAGGGGAGTTATTATAATCTTGTGAATTATCATAATCTAGGTGTCCAAATACCCCAGTCACTCTGTAACCTACAGCCACTCCGTTCTGACCACCAACATCAGACAGCATTGGTCACCCAAGATGTGCCCATTTCCCTCCTGCCTAACCCAGCTACAGAAGCAGTCACTATTGCTTTATCTTGAAAAGGAACATGTTCAGTTCTATCCCCTAAAAATGCTAGAAATTAAGCTGTTGCTTAAATTTGTTGCTGAATTGAGGTGAGTGTTATAATCCTTTAAAAGGCTAAACAAAATCCTTGCCTTCAACAATGAGATTTTTGTGGGGCAAATCAGTGATATGGGCTGAGGTAGGCAAACCTTCAGCAACAAAGTACAGAAAAAGGTAATTTTTAATCCATTGAGTGCTTGTGCTTGCTGGTAGACAACATTCAAATTTTATTTTACAAACAAGTGGGGACGAACACTTCTACATGGAAATCCATCGCATCTGTTCAGTGTTTGCCACATATAAAGAAAGAGTGTTAAAATCACAGACTGTGAATACTTAAAACTAGCACAAAATTTGCATTTTTTTTCCAAAATCACATTTAAGGAGTCTAAACTTATACAACTAATGAGATCCTTTTTCCTGCTTTTTTTTAAGGCTTTTGGTGTTTGATGTTCTTTTGGGAATCTGAAGCTTCACATAAGCTTCTTAGCTGTTAGTCTGAGAAAGCAAGAAAAAACTTCTTGTATCACCTCCCACAAGTAGCTGTGCAAAAAACAGCAAGGAGAGTATGTGCTGAAGTTTCACCAAAAATTATGCCCAGCAGATCAGAAGGTAAAGGGATCTCTTTTCATCACTTCAATTTAGCCAAGCAGATTTTTTCAACTTTAACGACCATCAGTCTGAACTTTTTTCAGTAAGAGATCTCTTCAAAAAATGAAATTCCTATAATACTGTATTATAAACAACATTTAGCAAATATTCCTCAAAGTCATCAGCACTGCCAATATAAAAATGTTAACAGCTCCTTCAGCAGGTGGAAGCTTGAGAAATGAGCATTCCTAGAGAAAAAACACTGCCTTTGCAACAGATGTCTCCCAGCTCACATAAACCAGCCCCCTGGCCCTCAGATACCCCAAAGGCAAAGACAGACTGCTCAGGCAAGACAGTGTCAGACAGGAGTGAGAGCATTCCCAGCCATTTACCACCTAATCCAGGGTGCTTTTGTTGTAGTATAGACTAAAAATGCCCAACTGCATCAAGGCAACCTGAAAATTTGTCACTGCTTAGCCACTAAAAATCACTACAGAGAGGGCTGGCTGCAAAAAACAGGTTTGCTTTACTCACAGACAGAATATTTAACCTCCTCTGAATCACAGCAGAAAAAGAAACGTGGAGAATTCAGTTTTCTCTATGTATCATATCATGTAATTGTATGGAGAGCTTGTTATTTTAGCATACAAGTCCCCCCTAGGTAACAGACAGGCAGCTTTTGTGATTTTCTAGCTGCTTCTCTGCCACGGATGGTCATATAACTATGTTTTTTACTTCAATTCTGTGTTCCTAAAAATGCAAACAAATGGTTTTCATAACAAGCAGTGGTTTCAGGAAACATGCTCCATTTTATTCCCTTCAGAATTAGCAATTTTGTAACAATGGACAAATGTGAATTATGGAGTACCCTTGCTATCATCAGCAGAACTATTAGACTCTTCTGCTTTTTAATTTTGTGGCTAGCTGCTTCCATATTTTCTATAATTTCATTTGAGCACCACTTGGATGTTTCTCTGATACATCTTTTTTACGCCTTTTACATTTTAATGTAAAAATCAGGTTTTAATTAAAAAAAAAATAAAGGCAACAATGCATACTTAAAATTGGTGGAATTAACATGCAGAATATTTATTGATTGTCAAGAGGTTTTTCTTCTTGTTATTGCAGAAAATGCCTCTTCAAAAGAAAAAAAGCCCCGACAGACTCATTTGTCAGAGTAGAGATTTTTCTGACCTCAGAAGTGTGACATTCTTTTGCCACCAGTGTCCAGAACTGTCAAGGCTGCTGTCCTGGCAAGTACTGCATGCATGCAAGCACATCTGCCCCCAGGTGTAGCAGCAGGCACTTGTACACAGGAGAGGCTCATCTCCAGCTCCCACTGAGTGCAGCACAGCTTGCTGGGGCTGGGAATCAGCCTTCCCTTCAAACACCAGCCTGGGCACGGCTGCAGCGTTGGATCCCACAGCAAACCAACCCAATTGTTGACAAAACTCACAGGCACTGCTGAACACTTCAGGCTGAGCAAATGATTTATTGTATCGGTTATGTGTCATTTATCTCTATTTCTACCTTTTAAACACAGAAGGAATGAAAGTATCAAATCCCCAAGAGTTTAAGCTGTGCTGTAACTTCTTTCAAAATTCAGGATTTGGTACTTTCTGCTGCCAACTGGCAGCCTTGGTTAGCCTCATGCAGAATTAAACACATACAGATGGAACACATTTTCAAAGATCATCTGTCAAAATAACCACAGCCTAAGAAGCATTAATATAATGCAAAGCACTCCCCCAGACTTCACTCAAAACACAGCAAACTCTGCAGGGATGTTGAAGAGTTTCCAAGAAACTTTGCAACTAAAGTGACAAATACATTATTCTCCCAAGGAACTGAGTATTTCACCAAGAAAACTCATGTGCTCATCTTTTCCTTGCCTCAAGATGTTAACCACCCCTGAACATAAGACCTTATGTTTACATCACGAGTGGACTGGTGCATTTTCTCTTTTTACAGATCACTCAGAAACAATGTTCTCCAAAAAATTTTGGTGACAACTATTTTGACTTACCCTTTCCATCTTTGTTTTTCTTTTTCACAGATATGTTTGGAGTTGTAGTAGGGGACTCCGAACGAGATGGTTTTGATTTCTTCCCTGAAATAAATCACCAGTAAGTCAACTTCAGCTTAAGAAAAAAAAAAAAAAAGAAGAAGAAACAAAAAAGGACCTAAAAAGGGAAGAGATTTGTTTCTCCAATTCAAAAAAGATTCAATTTCTAGTAAGTTGGGAACTTAGTTCTGCACTGAACTTCTTTTTCTATGGCAGGACAGGCATCCTATGCTCTTACTGTACTTCTGAAAAAAAGAATACACAACGCACTTTCCCGAAGTCCATGTACATTGGAAATTTCTGTGGCTATTTAGGTACTCTCAAGAGCACTTGAAACTGACAAGATGAGAAAAATAAGCTATTAACTATGTGTAAGGGCTTAAACAGGAAAAGCTAAATAAAATATAGAGCACTATCATGTTCACTCATTGCCAAAATGGAAGTTAGGGACAAAACAAACTTGTCTCCTTGTTTAATCTTGTCTCCTTGTTGCAAGTGTACACTGACAGCAGTGTAATCTGGAACAAACATTTTTTTTCAGTTCTATTGTCTTTTACACCTTTTTTACAGTGACTGCAGGTAAAGGGAAGTCACTCATTTATGAAGGTCAGAAGAACCAGTAACAGGTTCTGAAAAACTACCAGTTTTTAAAGCCATAGGCATGGTGGCTCTCTGGTGAGGAACCAGGAAAATGGAAGAAAGGAAGAAGTTGCTTAGAACTGATTACAAAAATGAAGAGCATTCATTTGAAAATGTTGAGAAATCAACTACTGACACAGAAGGGAACAAAAAAGGAAAGTCACGCTGAAACTTTTTTCAATATAAAACCTTGAACCTATTCTTTTATTAGCTCTCATTCCCTGCAGTGGCAGCTTTTACAGGTGTTGTAATTAATCAGAAACCTTCAGAACTTTCTTATGAAATAAGAATTTATCTTACCAGGTTTCGCAGTGACCCATTACTACTACATTACATTACCTATAATCATGTGAGAGGTAGAATAAATTAAGCATACACAAGACTCAGAGAAACATATTTCTAGTTCAGATAGAATACTGCCGTAGTTAAAAATCTAAAGGAAATTTTCTTCCCTATATTTATTGCATTTCAGAAGAGTTGATGTTCTAAAGAGGCAAGATCAAAAGGTCTGTGCAATCCCATACACTCTAACTTTCCAGTTTTGGTTTTTTTTTGAGAGGCTGTTTTAGTAAGGAAACAGCTCTGCTGCAGAGTGAGAGACAGTTTTCCACTAGCACTGAAAAAAAAACCCAGCTCAGTGCCAGCCTACAATATTTCCTTCATCTTAAATTTCCAGTATCTACAGAGAAATAAGAAACTTTGGCTTAAGCACTCACTTTTTGACATTAGCAGTCTTGCTAAGTCCACCTTTGTACTTTTTTTTTTGTTGTTGTTGACGGTGTATGAGGGAGGAGAGGCATGGGATAGCTAGTTGAGAGAGCTATGGTGAGTAAACTAAACCTGAAGTCCTCTAATTTTCTTGCTTTCATACAGACAGGATCGTGACTAAGAATGGGACACAAATTACACCCACTCTTTTGGCCAGTAATGTCGTCCTTGATTTGAAAGAAGGTAGGAGGGAGGAAAACTTTAAACACTCTTCTTCATATATCATGATATGAAAGGATTAAGAGCTACTGGAGTACATTTTTAGCAGCTTTTCTCCACTCACCACTGCAGGTTGCAGAAATGTCTGTTTTACCTAAAATGTCCTAGATAAAGTAGCTCGCATGGATGAGCCTCTAACAAACAAGAAGTCCCTCAGGGTAACTTTGGCTAAGTGCTTTCCCCCTTTAGAGCTGTGGGAAGACTCTGTTGTCTCATTTCCCCTCTTGAACAGGTGTAAATGTAGCTATTAAGGTGTCGGGAGTGTTATTTTGATGTCACTAATTTGGACATTATATCTAAATGAGCTCAGTTCTTAAAAGGAAATGAAGTGGATGAGAGCTCAATTAGGTCAGGACTGAACTACTCCTAGTCAGCTTCAGGAAACTTAAGTACTGATCCCATATAATTTATGCACTTCTGATTAGAGATAACCTAGGCTGCTACATATGAATACGACTGCAAGAGCAGTCCTAGGCTCTCTTTCTTCAGCCTGAACTACTTCAGGACTCTATAAGAAGCCCATCCAAAATTAAAAACCAGTGAAGAATGTGAAATTTGTTTACAGAAATCTATTGCTCTTACTGCTGTATATCTGGGCTAGAGATAATTTATTTGGCTAGTTTAAGACAACTGTGTGAGCTATAATTTCCAGACACTGACTGATATAATCAAAAAAACAGTTAACAGACACATCAGAAATGTTTCCTTTGTTTAAAGTAAGATATTTTTTAAAAGCACATTAGGCACTAGCATGCTTCCTCCTTTGCTTCAATAGAGGATGAATTTGTTATTTTTCAGAATACATCACTAAATTCCTTTTTAGGAGAGAATTTTACAAAGAGGAAGGACAAATAGCATGCAAGAGCTAAGCCTTATGTGGGCCTACCATAATTTTGGATAGCTAATAGGATTTACAAATGGTATTTTCACTTTCCTATTTCCATGGCTTTAAAACACTTCAGATTAGAAATTCAGGCTACAAATTAAGGTGACATTAGGCAGTGAAATGTTCATCCCAACTAAATATTCTATACCACATCAGAAAATGTAAAATCCGTTGTCTTGAACTATTTTCAGTGAGTTTTGTTTAAAAAGAATGTATGTACAAACAAAATTAATTATATATTTCCAAAATACGATGTATATAATTTATGTGACCACTTTTTGCCAGATATCCTCCACGGCAAGCACAGACTGAAGGTATTAAGTAACAAATCTCCAAGTTTCTTTGTCTGACATCCCTTTGTTTTTCTTGTCTTTCTGATCCCTAGCTGAGCAGTTCAGTGCTTATTCAGGGGTAAAAAAATCATGCTGAACATGGGTTTGGAGTTTAGCAGATGGATGGATACAGTTCTCCTGCTGCAGCAATAAGGCCAAAAGTGAAACCACCACACTGCTCCTGGTGAACATTCTATTGGAGGAGCTTTTCTTGGTAGTGCCATTCTGGCCCAGTCAGCTGGCAATGCTCTGCACTGTGAATCCCCCTAAGTTTAGCTAATGGCTTATATATGCTAGAAGTGTACAGAAGAAGTCTGTAAGATCTATAAAAACCCTATAAAATCATGAGTGATACAGACAGGGCAAAATGATCACCATCCTTTGCTGTGCCTCAAAACTGACCAAAGGAAAGGAAACAGAGTATACTTAAAAAAAATACCCTAAAAACAAACAAAACCCCAAAAGAATCCCACTCACACACTGCACATTATCCTAAAGTGCACTACAAACTTAATAACATTTTGCAGCAATTCTTGTACAACAATGCCTTACAAATCCCCAGACATTTTGAAGTAACACTTCTAAACATCACTCAGACCATACCATCTACAAAACCTCAAGTTAACTGAAAAGTAGTACTTAATGAAACAGTAAGCTGATGCATCTTTTCTAGCATTTTTTTTCTAAAACAAAAACACATTTTCTGTGAAGCAACTGGTTTTCTAACCTACAGCTACAGGGAGGAGGAAGGAGTGGGAGTAAGCAGAAGCACAACACAAGAGCATGAAAGCATCAAACCATAGAGGTTAAATGTCTGGCAGACAGCAGCTCCTTGTTTTGACCCACACAGCAGACAACATTAAAAGAGAAGGGAAGAAAAGAACAAAAAAACCCCCCCAATTTAAAATCCTCTTACAGTTGGTTATCTCACAGTAGTGTGTACAGCCACAGTAGCTTCCCCAGCAGCACTTTCAGGGCAGTTGCTGGTAAAGCTCCCCTCTACAGCAGTTTCAGTTCAGCTTTCTTAGGGGAATCAGAGACTTCCTGACCCACACCCACCCCTATGAGACCTTGTGACACACACAGGGCTCAGGAGGCTTCCCAAAGATCTTCACTGGCCAATATGGTCTCTCACACACATAACAACTCCCAACATTTTGAATTAGCAGCAAAAGTAGCAGCACAAATGCACCCCTATTCCACAGGAGTTTGGCTGGGTAGCAGAAGCCATATTCTGGAAAGATGTTACACAGGGGAACCTGTAAAAGTCCTCATGCTCTAGGATGAGCCCTAAGATTAGTTCCAGAAACATAACCTCCTTCATTTATTTTTTCTTTTTATATTAATTTGTTGCAAGAGCATTTAAACATTTATATGTACAGCATGACTCTCTTTTCCTGCAGACACCAACTTCAGAGCCTCTAATGGGGTCTGTGCTGAAGCAGGGTGGGAAAACAGGAACAGAATGTCTGGCTAACACCACTTCGTGACTCTTTGGCACAGAGCACTGACTGCAGTGTGACATTACTACACTAGGTAAATGTAATCTACTACAAATGAGACTAACATTTACTACAGCATGCAGTCATTAATAATAATAATTAAAAAATCAGTAATATCTAAGAAAAATTAAAAATCCCACCCCATTCTCATCATATATTCTGAATTTATCAAGTATCTTCAGTTGAAGTAAAGTAAGAGCTAATGAAAGTGCTTCCAGATTCACAGCAGCAAAAGCTTTATGGTTGTATTACAAGTCTGCTATGAAGAGAAAACTATAAATATAGTTTATAACTATAAACAGTTTATAACTATAACATCCTGTAGGATAAGCCATCATTGTTACCTATACAACATCATTAGTCTAAGCACCCGTGTGTGTGCTCACACTACCCAGAACAAAATGCTTTCCCTGCATTTCTGGCTAAGCCCACACAGTTATTTCGGCCTGACACCCAGAATGGTTCCAGATACCCACGAGGAAGTGACCATGCCACCCACTACTCTCGGGCTCCACACTGCTGTTCTCTGGCAGCATCTCACCTTTTTTCTTCTTTGGTTGGTCAAATTCTGGAGTCTCTGGTGATTCAGCATAAGGGTCTGGGGCTTGGTGAACTTCCACCACCTCAGGGATCCCATCCAGTGTGACTGACACATGTGTGATAGGAGGCACCAGTTCTTCCTCTTCAGTTGTACCAAACATAGCTGCTTAAGGGAAAGGGACAAAAGGAGTATTTTCACACAGCCATGAGGACTTTAAAAAGCTGGCTTTAGAGCAAAAATTCAAACATAGAACAAAATCAAACTATGACAACTATTTCAAGTGAGAGAAGACTAGTTTATAATTCAATATATGTGCTGACAGTATTTTACACAAGCAAAAGCACTACTAAAATAGAACTATTTAATGACAGAACCTAGCCCACAAAAAGCACAATTATCTGCTGATCACACATTCATATTAAGGCAATCTGTAAATGTAAGTGTATATTCTTTTATCCTGACAATATAAACATCAACTGAACAAAACACTGCAATCTAAACCATCCAACTTCATTCACACTTTCCCTCTGTAATTTTTAACTCTTTCCTTTCCTTTCCTGTTCAACTCTGGCATGGCAATGAAATCCTTCATTGCCTACAACACTGGATTTCTGATTGCCAAACTGTGTACATAAAGGCTATCTGGAAATTAGCAAAAAATCTTACCAATTCCATGCAACCATGCTGCAGTGAATCCCTCCTCCTTTCACAAATAAATCTGGCAAATACAGATTGGATTTTCATAAAAAAACTTACTCATTCTTTTTTCATCCAACATAGGATCAGGGGAGTCCATATTAAGAAGTGCTTCAGCAGCCTCAATTGTTTCCATTGTTTCATCTCCATTATGACAAGATGCTTCAACTAAAAGCAAGGGAGAAAAAAAATTCTTAAGAAGCTACAAACTAGACTTAAACCTTAACATAATATTTATTTTTATTTCATTCCCAGGGGAAAAAAAAAAGTGATAGAGATGGTCTTCTACTAGATGTGTAGCAACAGATTAGATGGGGAGAAAACGCACACTGTAATAATTTAATTAGTACAGTACATTTTTCAGATTGCATGTATAAAAAAAACCCAAACAAACCCTTTGTTTCTGCCTCATCTTTCTAACCCCTCTCTTTGCTGATCAAGCTAATGCAGTAAAACACAACATCCGTGAAAAAAAGAAATATCACTACCATAAGCAATATTCTAGAGATTATTAATAAAAACACAATATTGCTAACTTCGTATGGTGCTCCAATGTCTTATCTACAGGAAAGTATGGATATGACACTTCAAGACATGATTTAATGGAGAACATGGAGGTGGTTCAGGACTGACATTAAGACTGGATCTGAGAGGTCTCTTCCAACCCTAACAATGCAGTGGTTCTACGAACAGAAGTTAATTCCATAAATAAGAGATGCCCATCAAAACTACCCAATCATTTGGCCTGGAGGAGAGACAAGAAAATATTCTCTCTATTAGAGACCATGAGATGTAAAGGTGTAGCTGAATCCTAAACCATTCAAATTCATGGGAATTACAGGTTGGGATTACAGTGTAGGCTCCAAGAACACACTGGAAAGCAAACATGAGACATGAAAAGCAATATAGAAGGTTGGCAAGCTTTTCAAAATTTTTGACTTCTAGACAATTAGTCATCAATCTCATGAGGGCAGCCATTAGATAAACTCAAAGCTCCTGAGCATTAATTATAATGTTTAAGGTACATCTTAAGGTCATCTAGGGGTACACAACAAAAACATCCAATAAAATATCATTCTGCAAAATAACAGCTGTTCCAAGAAGGTAATACTGGTATAACTGGAAGAGTACTTAGCAGATGATTTTTTCAAAGTAACTGTAGCATGAAAAATAACATAGATGGCAGTTGCTGGAAGCATAAACATTTAAAACTGTTTAACACTTTTTAGAAATTACTGATTATTGAATGGAAATAATTGGGCCGGGCTTCCTTATTCTTTGACATGAATGTGATGCAGCTTTGGGGAATTCACTTGCATCTATCAAAATGATAAAAAGGGCTGCATTTGTATTCCTCTCTCCAGGACACCAAGAAACCTGTTACTTACAGTCTTTACACCCCTCTCCCTGTTAAGCTTTGAGGAATTTCGGGTGGAGCAGTCATATTACAAAAACAAAACAAAACACCACACTGACTGACAAAGCAAGCAAACATACATGTTAAAACACAATGGAACGACCTTGGAGTATTTTTGCATGCAAAAGCAAGAAGTTTATGCCAGAATTTCTATATTTTAACCTTAAAAATATCACAGCAACAACAAAGTAACCAGTTCAATTAGCACTAAGCAATTACATAATAAAAAACCCAATCAAACAAACCTGCCTGGTCCCATCCCAAATGTTTACAGCTTAAGGAATTGAATCATTCTAAGAGGGCAAAGATGAATGCTGGCATCCATGCATCAGCCCCTACCTCTTCCACCAGCTGGATTTACAGAAGCCTCCTTACCTTCTGGATTTTTCCTTGAGCCTTTCCTGTAAGGGACTCAGGCTAATACAGAATAAAGTAGACAGATGCTGGTAACCCCTGATCCACACAGCAAGTCACCCTGTTTTCTACAGGATCACCTCCACCCTATTTCTGGCAAAGACATTCAGACAGTTAAAGATCTGCACCTTCTGGCTGACATTGCCAAACAGTCTTAAGAAATGAGAAACACAGAGCTGGGGAGGAGGATAACATGAAGAGAAAGTGAGTATGGACTAAGGTCCTGACCTTGGAAGTGAGAGAGGGCAGCAAATTGGTGACAATTTTGTCAGGCAGCTGACAGGCTCAGGAGCTCAGACCCAGGGCATCTCAGCCCCAAGAGCCACACAGCATCCCTAGGGAATGCCTGGCCATCAGGAGGAGACCAAACATGCAAACCCTATTCAGTCTGTGGCCATGTACACTCCTGGACTGGTGCTGGTGACGTGATGCTTCTGGTTCTATCTGGACGAGAACTTCCCATATTGTCTACCAGCATTACCAAGACATCAAGACGTCGTATCGTACAAATAGAAATAAATGCACACAGCACTGCCAAAGCAGCTGCTCTCAGTTCTGACATTGTTTGAATGTACAGGAAGGCTAGCCTGCCATGATCCAGCTCAGCCAAAGTCATGGAGCATAACTGGCTTACCAAATACAATTTTAAAGCCAGCAGTAGTACATCCAGGTTCTCAGCTCTGCAGGCAGGGAGGAGAGAGCTGCTGCTGTCTGCTCTTTCCCCAGAGAGAGCTGCAGGAGGATCAAACCCACTTGCTGGCCTTCAGGTACTAAGGTGATGGAGCAGAGCCAATCCTTCACTGAGCAATAGCAGGTGAGAAAGGCTGGTGGCTTTACATTGCTGTTACACCATATGGTTAGAAGTTTACTGTCCCTATCCAAGACTAATGAAAGGAACTCATAATAGCCATATAAATAATGTAAACACAGAAATTAATATAATTTGCTGCTCACAAAAGAATTTAAGCATGTTAAGGAAACTTCCCAGTCTGACCATTCATGAGGCTCCCTGGCAGTCTCATCCCAAGGTCAGACACTGCCACTGCTGGGTCAAAGCCCCTTGGCAATGGGTGGCTCCAGTGACCCACGTGTCCCCCTTGGCTCCCCACACACCCACTCCACATCAGGCCAGGATTCCTCACCGGTTCAGCCCCAGGTTTCCCAAGGCAGAGGCTCAGCTGGCTCGTTCCATAAAGCCATTTATTCACAGCACAGCAACACAGGAACAGCCCGAGCTGGTGCCCCCAAGAAGGACCCCACCCCCTGGGTTTTTATAGCGTTATGGTCTGTCCATGGTCAAGTCTCCCTCTTCCTCTCCATGTCCATCCACCCCGCTGTCGCTGCTGTCACCTGTCTTCTCATTTCTTATCCAAAAGACCAGCAATTCCCAGCTTCTACAGACTCACTGTTCATTGCCTGCCTGGTCCTAGTGCCCTTTGTTATCCCAAAGGCTGGCAGTTCACAGCCTCCTGTGTCTGGCTCCCACCCTGAGCTCAATCTGCATCTCACCCTGCAGCTTGCCAGCAGAGCTACCCGGACCAGATGTATTCTTCTACAAGCAGCAGCATTATCTTTCTATCCACTAACACAGGATGGCAAAATTAAGTTTCCTAACCACTCCAGTGCTCTTGCCAACACCCTTCAAGTATCTTCCGAGAAGATGACTTCACAAAGTGGTTTAAGACAAGTTAATATTTCCCTGCTGCTGAAAGAAACAAGGGTTGTGGTTTTTCCTCCCATCTCTGCCCCTGGTTCATGATACAAACTTCTGTCACTTAACACGTGCCAGGCTCCACGCTTTTTTATCACATAGTGAGACAACTGAGATTTATAAAATGTCTGAAAAGGTTTTGGGAGTATTGCAAATTGAATTACAAGAACTCAAGAGCTAATATGGGGCACCTCACAGAAAAAGTGGAGAACCAGCATTTTGTCCTTTTAACAGCAAGACCTCATTTGCATCCTTCAACATGAGACAGTGCTCAGAGATAACCAGCTCAGCTACCAAAGACAAGCTGGTGTCTCTTATTTTAGCTTTTCTAGAATGCTGCTGAATAGTATTTCAATCAATGGCTGTTATGATACAGTTCCAGTTTTAAGAAGAACTGGAATTAAATGGCTTATTTGTTCCTCTTTGCCAAAGTCAGAGCTGAAAAAATGGGGCAGCAGGGAGTGTCATTTCTGCAAAGTATCAGGTTTCAAACATTATCTGAAATAGACAGAACCTTTTTTTAAAAAAGATAAAAAAGGAGGAGGGGGAAGAAAAAATTGGAAGGAAAAATTGAAAAGGGCAAAAAGAGGCAGGGGAGAAAAAATGGGTAAGAAGAAAAGGAAAAAGGGAGAAGAAAAGGGAGGGGGAAAACCACACCTAAAAATATCTTCATTTTTTTTCCCAGGGTACTCTATAAGTTTTTGTTTATCTGAGCAAGCCACAAACATAAGCCTCTGTATCTGCATGCCAGTTTCTGCCCAGTTACTGCAAATCCAGGTTCCCTATGAATCAGCATTAGCACAAGGCTCGCCCAAACACAGAGTTCTGCTCTGAAATTATGCCTCATATTGGAAGTTCCCCACCTCAGATCGAAGTCCCGCTTTCCCTACTCCTGTCTACTGCCTTTTCTGAAATTTTTACACCACTTTGGGCAATTCTATCCGACGCTCATTGCTTCCCTAGTGGCTGGAAGCTCTGGAGAGTGGGCAACATGAGTCCTTGCCCAGGCCGAGATAAAGGCTGTACACAGCTGTGTTTAAATTCACTGCTGGTTTTACTACAGACCAAAACTGGAATTGCAGAACCTCAAAATCATGTCAGAAGAAACCTCCAGTTGCTAAAAGAAGAAAGAGAGCCATTAGACATGGACAGACCCCATTTTTGCAGAATAGCTGGCTGTTAAATTTAAGCACTTACTTTTTAGTAACCACTCTTAGCTGATTGTTATCTGACACTTGAAAACTGAGTTTAAAAACACAGGTATTTCAGGAGATCTGCAAATCATCATTTTCTTGTTTAAATAAAGTTTTACAATTTGTAAAGAAAATTATCTCATTGAGGAGGTAAAAAAAAAACTTCCTTCTGGTTTTACCAGAGCTACAGGCAGCTGTGAATAATTTCTTTACAAAGTAATTGAAACCAAAACCTGTTTTCTTGCAACTGGCATCTCATCAACTCATAATCCTCACAGATTAACACTAAGAAGTTCAGTTTCCACCTAACTACTCCTTTGGATTTCTTTGTAACATCAGAAATGATCACCAAAGAAGCCGTGTTTGTGCAGGACTTCTAGAGCTCCACAAAATGCACTAGGCAAATAGTACCAAACTCCAAAATGTTACAAAATGAACGAGTTACTAAGTACCACTATCAATCTATGAAAATGCACACTTCCATGCGCTCTATTCAGATCAGGGCACGGGACATCTAAATGCAAATTTTCCGTTCCCGCTCTCTCATCTCCTCCCCTCAAGACTGCCTCGGTGCAACCACTTTCCTGGTCCCATGACAATGCCAGAACAGGTGAACCACAAAATGGCAGACTTTGATTAACTGTGGTTTTCAATAAATTAAACTCACCAAACAGGCCAAAGTTTAAACAAAAAAAATTGTAACAAGATTAAAAACAATGTTTTCAGGAATTACATAATCCGATTAGTTCGTCCTTCCTGTGCACCTTATATCCATAACTAGCTACATTAATAAGATATACAAAGTGTAGCAAATTGTACCATCTGACAAGTTGGCCTAGAGTTCTTCTGCATAAAACATTATTCCCTGCATTTTTCAGAGAAAAATATTTCAATATTCCCTTTAGAGATAAAACTTCATTCAAAGCCAGATGTCCCAATTAATTTTGTTAATCACCCTTTACTACATGATGGTTAATAATTTAAAATCCTGTAAGACTGGCAAGAAACTGACCATAAAATTGTCATCGTAGTACTTCCAGAGAAAAGTGCTTTTAAAGAGGAGGGTGATAAGGCAAATCTGCCTATTCATTATAAAAAAATAACAGCATGGGCATTAACTTAGCTAAAAAGCTGATTGCTGGCCATGTCTCAGCAGGGTTTCATGTGCAATGGATGCTGTTCTTATGGTGTTCTCCAGGTTATAATTTATATAAGTCATCAACAATGTGATAGTTGCACTTTGGAAGGGCTGAAGCTACATCCTACAGATGAAAAAAACCTATCAGCATGCACTATTCTGCAGCTAGATCCCTAAAAACTGCTCCGGTTTCATGAGGCCTACTGCTAATTTCTGTTAATCTAGGAGAAAAGAGAAGCCCAGTGGATGACAGTCAAAAAATAGTACTGAAAAACTAGTAACTTAAAAAAACCTAGATCCTTCATATTAAGCAGTCATCGCTCAGTAATGTTTAGTCATAAATTACAGTGGTTTCAGTTTTGTTTTGCTGTGAACTTCAGTCTTATAAATATTTTAATGTGGAATTAGTACAGTCTTTATGATGTCTGATCCTCTCTCAAAGGCATAACGTGGAAGTGACTGAAAAGATTGGTACTAACTTCAAAGAGCAAAACAACGCATTTCACTGCTGAGAGCAAACAAAATCAAGAAGGAAACTTCAAAGAAGGGAGAAAAGAAAAAAAAACATTAAAAAGCTGAAAACTAGAGTAGGTGGGAAAACTGAGCTATGATTAGCCCCATTTCAGAGGCAGCCACAGCAAGCTATACTTGAACTGGGGTCCCTTTCACACAGCAGTCCTGCAGTTCAACTGGTCAGCTGTGGCCACAGCCAGCGCCTGTCCGCAGTGGGCAGGGAGGTAAGAGCAGCCTCCCTCCCCAGTGCCCTCTCATCTCCTCCTGCAGGTGCCTTCACACCCCCGGGCCCCAAACGCTGCCCCACTAGAGTCGGGCTGGACAGCTTCCTGCCAGAGACCAGGGGCTGAGCTACCACTGTCGCCTGCCTTGCCCCGAGCAGGAACTTTCCAGCCACAGAGCTGCTCCTGGCTCGGCCTGCATTCATCCCCTTTCCCTTCTAAGGAAATCCACAGCATGCACAGCATGGAGACTGTGAAACAGATAATTAGTTAACATCTCCTTCACAACAATCATCTCTGCAAAGTGGCAGCTCTCTATTTCTAAGGACTTTGCCTTTAAAGAAAACCAGATTTCTTGAACTATAATGGATGATAGGAACAATACTGTATTTGTCTGCCTCCAAAGTATCCCAGAAACTCTTGGACACTATCGGATACAAGGATTAAATATTTTCAGTTTCTGGCAGCAATTTGCAAACCCTTCTCATGTGACCAGCAACAACAACAAAAAAAAAAAGGTTAAAAAGGGCATTCACAAAAGTTGAGTTTCACAATTACTCATGCATGTAAAAATTCACACACAATATATTACAGTGAATATGGATTCACAAAAATGATCTGCTATGAAATTCACACGGACACATTAAGTGGTGCTTAAGTAACACTCTGGGGAAATGGCAGTTGTAGTGTGAATAATTAATATGAACAGCTATTTGGCAAGAGGTCTCAACATGAAATACTGTTTGAGTATGGTAAACCTTCTTGAATAATAGCCTAACTTATTTGTATGGTCACAGTCTGCTCACAGATAATTCATTACTATGAAAAAAAAGAAGTCATATTCATCAGATAAAACCATTTACTGAGAAGAGCTCATGTCAATTTACTCTGTGAACTGTTCCTCATGTCAAGTTATGTTGAGTTCTTGTTTTGCTTTTGGAGTAAAAGATGTATCAGAGCATGTCTTTGGAAATAATGTCAAAAGTATGAGTGAAACCAGCAAGCTGTCTCCATCCCTGGAGACAGTCCAGGTGTGGAGCCTACTGGCTGAAAAGAAAACTTCTCTTTGTAAAGTATCTACCCCACCTTTGAGGCTTTTTCTGCAAAAGTGCTTCAAATAAATGCATTCAGTTAGGGGCTGTTTTTAAAATACATGACAGATCTTTGAGCTTTCCTCTTGGGAATTGTTTGTTCTCTAGGGCTACCTTTTCTAACAGAATTTACAGAAAATACATGTATTTTAGGTGTGAATCATTACAGAGATCCAAAATTAATACTATGCTCAGTATATTTAAAGCAGTAAATCATGCTGGCATGCACATTTTAATTTATAACTGTATACCCTCAGGAAGTTAAAAGCAGTACATCTACCCAAGCTGCATATTCCTGCTTGTTGGCATATATGTTTACTTAGGAATTTACCACCTATTAAGGAAAAGCAAACAAAACCTATGAAGAACAAAGAAAAACCCTGTTGGTACTCTGAGCAGGACTCTCCCTTAATTAATCACTGTTGATGGATGAACCTCTTCACCATTATCAGCTGTGCAACTGGGATTGCAGACCACCTGCTAACAATATTAATGCCATTTTCTCTGTCTCATACAGAATTAACAGCATTCAATACCACTATTTATTTTGCTCCCTGTTGTTTATCGTCATTAAACTTTCTTCCTCCATGAGTCACAGCCATCTTGGTGCAAAGACACGGCACAGAGATGGTTTTACTGCCAACCTGTGAGGGTGATATCATCATCCTCAATGATTTGCTCCTCTGCGACATCCAGAGAGTTCTCAGTGATCATGTCACTGGGTTCATCCACGCAGGTTAAGCCAGAGTAGTTGTGTAGGAGTTCTGCACTAGGAACATGCTCCACGATGACAGCAGGGAAAATAGATGGATCACCAAGCTGGGGGGTGGAGAAAAAAACCAAACAATAAAATATTAGTTAGACAGCCTCCAATCTAGCCACTTAATGACTAATACTTCAACAGACAGACCTGTACTGAACCACCTGGATATTAAACTGTCAGGAGGGAATACTAAAGGGCCAAGATGATTTTTAGCACCTGAAATCAAATAGTAGTAGAGTCCCACCAGGAGCCAGAGGCTGAATATTGCTGTAGTATCTACTGTACTGACTGTACTTCAGCACATAACACCAGACTTGCATAACAGTTTTGCAGCATTAAAGCTGGCAATACAGAGGAGCAGCACAGCACAGTAAGTGCTAAATCTTGCTGGCAATAATACTGCGTGAGCAACTTGCTGCAAACATCTTCATTTTTTGCTCTTCCCATCAAGCTGAGAGTGTAGGAGTCCTGTGGCTGTGAGGACTGGACAAAGCTCTCACAGGCACCAAATTTCCTATGAGACATTATTTGAAAATCCCTATTTTATGGGACTCTTGCTACTGAAGGAAGGGGCGTAACAGGTTGATGTAAGTGCTGTAATGAGTTCCCTCTCTAATTCTTACTGCTTTAGTAATTTGATACTACTCATACCACACCCCTCTCGCCACTTTCCTTCCTAAATCTGGTTTTAGACATCATTCTTTGGTCTTAATAGTCATTTTGCATCAGATACAGAAGAAAAGAGGCAGTTGGAAAACAGAAATCAAACTGACCAGCAATAATAACAAGATGCACACTTCTCTGAAAAGGCAACCTCTCAACAGGAAGAGGTTTTCAGCAAATAACATCTGCTACAGACACTGTATTTTTCAAAGTGAGTACTTTAAAATGTCATTTGCAGGAAGAGTCATAGCAGATTGGTATCAGAACAGGTTCAAAGAAAGTCTAGTGCAATTCTAAGGTTCCCCGACTACAAAAATAAAACACATCATGAATGTATCAAACTTAAAAACAAGAAAAAAGCCTAAAAAGCTGCTAAAACATATTCCAAGAAAACCAATATATGTGCATTTGGTCCCACCCTCCACAGCAGAGCACAGATAACATATAGACAGATCACAGTATCATAGAATGGCCTGGGTTGGAAGAAACCTTAAAATCATCTAGTTCCAATTGCCCTTCTACTACATCAGGTTGCTCAAAGTTCCACCTAGCCTAGCCTTAAACATTTCAGGGATGGGAATCTGCAACTTTTCTGGGCAACCTGTTCCAGTACCTTTCCACCCTCACAGTAAAGAACTTTTCCTTAATATCTAATCTAAACCTACCATCTTTTAAGTTTGAAGTCATTCCCACCTGTACTGTCACTAAATGCTCTTGTAAAAAGTATCAATCTTTTCTGTAGGTTCCCTTCAGGTATTGGAAGGAAGATCAAGGAGTTCTTTTAACCACACAAGTTAAAAACCCAGGGGAAAAAACCAACTGTACGATTATGCCCTTGTTTAAGAATTACTCCTCTCTCAGTCTTGCCACTACGCAGACCGTCACGATGGAAAATGGTATCAGAGCTATCTGCTCAACCCAGACAACAGCTATGGGAGTAAGCCTCCCCTAGGGAAGAGTCTGGACTGTAAGTACTGAAAGTAGAAAGTGCAATTAGAAGTTTTAAAAGGCAGTAATTACCACTTTAAATTGCTCTGTGTTTTGTAAAACATGTCTCAGCAAAAACTGTGGTAAAGGGCAACTGGGAAAAAAAGAACTAAAAACCAAAAATAGTATTTTAATGGGCTTCTTCTATCATGGGCAGTCTCCTAAACAACAAAAAAAAAGTTAACAAAACCAAAATTTAAAAAAAGACTCAACAAATAATGACCTATTCTAAGAAACATGTTTCAAAAGAGAGCAATTTGGTAGAAGATCAATAAAAATGAACAAAGTGCAGACCAGTTAAAGCACTCTTGTGCAATCTTACCACCAGATGACAGGTGTATATCAAGCCACGCAATGGGACAGCTGCTACCTCACACCTTTGTAGACACCTCTAACCAATGCTGCATCGTGCTGGAGCTGAGAAACCAGAAATAACTGATGGCCAAGATGTCCTCATTGATGTCCCTACTATTCCTCAGAGAAAGTCACATTCACATTTTGCATCCTGTTTGTTTACTGACTCTAACATCCTTGATCCCATTTGCTCCCAGGCAAGAATAAACAAATAGATTTGATTAAACAGAAGCCACATCAATAAAAAAAAGATAAAGCACTGTAAGGAGAGAAAAAGAAAAAGAACTATATGCATTGAAAAACCATTTTATTTTCAACAATGCATTCCGTAAGCTACGAGGTAGATGGTCCATTACAGCTTCATTACTGAGATACAATAATGTTCTAAAAATAGTTTAAATAGTTCCGTTTCAGTAATATGCCACAATACATAACTTTTAGGATTTAAGTTACAGACAGCTGTGGTGCAGGCACTTGGACATGAGCTAGGAACCCCAAGTTTCCTACCCAGCCAGCAGACAGTAACACTATTTCTAGGGCACAATTTCCCTGCTCAGTTTAGGCTCCTGTGTTACAATAGGATGTCGTGCCCTAAAAATGCCTATTTCTCTGCACTGACTATGGCATGGTGGAGGTGCGGGGGTGCTCGTTTCTGGAGTAGGTATCTGTGTCCCACACTCCCATCAGCAAGTGGCAGCTTCCTCCTCCCTGCCACGTCTGCGCAGCGAGGCGCGCTCCTCTCGCCCCGCTTCCGCCCTTGTTGCACCAGCTCAAGAGCTGCAGTGCCTGCAGCCACAGATCGAGCTGCCTGTGCTCGAGATAAGCCTGACATGAGCTGCTTCTGGAGAAGAAAATTACTTTAGCTCAACACTGTCCTTTCTCTAATGACTGATGCTCACGCCACTGGCTTGGCCTCTGAGAGGACGAGTTGTAGAAAAATGTTTCAGAATAATAAGCAAAACATAGATAAAATCAACTGATTGTCACATGTTTTCAGATCAGTTTCTCAAAGCCCTATTTATATTACACTCTACCCACTTTGCTATGAAACCTAGTTACAAAGACCCAAACATCCACGTGTTTCTAAAATACTCTTCACTACTGACCAAAGTGTTTCCTGTGGTACTGACCTGCGCTGCTTCACGCAGTTCAGCAGTACTTGGTTTGATCCATACGATCAGATCTGAACTGCTCTGCAAGATTAAACTGTATTTTGACATGTCTAGAAACAACCATCACACACATACTCTGATATGGTCACGGTGTCTGTCTGCAGAGAAACCCCCATTGCAGGGCAACACCTCTTCACCTGAACCTTGCGACAGACTACCCAAGAAAGCTGTTGACACACTATGCTTCCAAAAGACTGGAGATGAATAGAAACACATTCACTCAGGGTAAGACACTTTAAATGTGCTTTTCTTTAACTTAATCACAGTTTTGAACTGGAAGAATCAGAGTAAACATCACTTCTTGTGGCCTTTTATTTTAAAACTATTATTGTAATTGCTTCCAACTCATACCCTACAGTGGTACAATGTATGCACTTTCCTTCCTGCCATAGCTGTGAAAAAGAAAGGAAAGAACAAATTCTAATATGCTCCTATTGAGAAAAGCATTCACACAACTCCAAACAAACATAATTGAAAAAAATTTTTGTGAAAGTGGTCATTGCTTTTTTGTACAGTATTTGCAATTGGTTATGATTTCATTAACAAGCCTTTCATTCAGTTTTAAAAGCTAATACTAATGCACACAGATGTACACGTGACTGTTGTGAGGTAATCTCACCTTGGTACTTCTATAATGTTCTTGATTTCACTGAAAGCATCTGAATCTCAGTTGAGAACCACGCTAAACCCTCCTCTAGCTCTGTTGTTTTTTAAGACACAAAAGTAACTACTTATTTGGAACTGGGAAAAAGCCTTTTTTTACTACAGCTCCCTTTGAATCTAGTGTATAATAAGAATTACATACAAAGAAAGCATTACATTAAGAACTACAGGGTAGTGATTCGATTAACACAAATTAACTTATCTCTCTAATTGCAACATCACAAAATAAATTATTTTTAATACAAACTACTATACGCCCTAGCAAAAGGGAAGAGTGTAAACTATCCCAAGTTTTTTATAAGTCCCAAATAAAAGTGTCAGCAATGATTTTCAAGAAATTGACACAGTGATCCAGAAAAGAACAATTTGTGTATTTTAAAATTTATTCTACTTCTGCTGCTTCATCTTTCTCTTATAAAATACAGGTAAAATATGACATCCTAACTCCAGCAGAGCTTTAACTGAGCTTCAATCCATCTCCCATGTCTGCTAGACACACAAAACAATTGAACTATTGCTAAAATCTTCCCAAATCTTAGACAACAAATCCCTGTAGACTGACCTTTACCAATTCAGAGGAGTGCAAACTTCACACAGATGCTCAAGTCCATGGAAAGTCCCATGAGCAGGTCCCTGAAAGCACTGGTTATACTCCACAATCCCCTGAAAACTGAACCCAGTCCTCCTCCAGGGGCTAAAGGCAGCAATCTTCCTTCCTGCTCTCTAACTCCTTTAGTGTCAGCATGTCTGTGACATGCTGACAAGGTGTTTCTTTTTATTCTCTGAAAATTGTCTCATGAACTGTCACCAACAGACAGAAGATCAAAACACCATCTGGGCCACGGAAATGGGAAATAAGGAAGGGGATTTCTTCTGTTTTGGACATACTGTCTTCTCATACTACAGGTCTTTAAGGATGACAACTTGTCCCAGGAATAAGGTGACTAGCTTTTAACTGGTGTGGAATAAATTTTGTGCCAGTGAGTGATAGGTGGAAAAAAACACATGCAATAGATAGTAGAAGGGAAAAGCTACATAAGGAAAAAAAAAAAGCAGAAAGCAACCTCAGGGGAAAAACCAACTGTCTTTTTAACCAAACAACAGCATTCAGACTCGCAACAGAGATGGCCATTTATATTAAAAAAAACCCAGACAAATAAACCCACCCTCTCCCAAAAGAACAAATTAAACACCTCAAAAAAATAAACAGAACTAGGGGAAGTGACCTTCGTGACTAGAAAAGAGCCTTTGGTTTTCCCTTGCTGACAGTCCTTGTGTGGAGGCACAGGCAGCTTCTCAACTTTAAAGGTGTTCCCACTGCCAGCATCTGAGAAGAGACCAAATTGCACAGGGGATGCTGCAGGCAGACACTTGATGCTCATTTTTCTAGGAAGACAACCTCCTTACATATTTCATATTTTCCTTAAAGTCTTCACAAAACTGGAAGTCAACAAGGGGGAGGAACCTTCTGTAGGAGCTGGAAATAGCAAAAAAAATGTAGACCTTCATCTTGACGAGGTGGCCTAATCTTTCTGAAAGCCCATGGTGATATCAGGGAACATGGAAGAGCAAAGGTAGGCATGAGATGGTGGTGCAGAAGTCATGAGACCTAAGGTCGCAGACTCTTCTTTATCAGAAGAAAGGAAGAGAGAAACAAATGCCAAAGGAACAGAAGGGGTCTTCGGGCACAGGTTACTACAAGCATCAGAGCCACCTGAGAGAGCACAGCCTGACAGAGCATCATGCTGGGAACCGTGTTAGCAATTTAATGGTTGTAATGATACAACCTCTCCCTGGCACCATTTAAAACTTCCTACTATGGATCTAGCCACTGTGGCTGCTTTTATTCAGCTTTTAAAATTAAGAATGTCCTGATAAAATATCACATTAGCTGCAAGTCCACAAAGGACAAAATGAAAAGGTATTGAGAGAAGAAGCTGCAGATAGGAAGAGAAGCAGGTTTAGGCAGCAGCATTGACTCAGCCAAAGCCTGCAGGAACTCCTTCCCAGTTTTATGTGTGCAGTTTCTCTCGGTCTCCCAACAGCAACAAAAAAAAAACCCAAAGAAACAAAACAAAAACACAGAAGACAGGGGAAAAAAAAGTAAACTCTCTATTTTAACCAGATCCCTGACATGTAGCAGAAGCTAGAAAGGTTATCAGTAGACTTAGCCCAAGCCACATGTACTCTTCCAAAAATTATAAGGATATTTTCACTTCATGTCTTCCTCACCACGCATGTACTATATGATAAATGAACCTTCCAAGAATAACAAAAAAAATAAAAATACTTATTTTCTAAACTGCAAAGGATAAAGCTGATAAGAGCAAACCTTTCCCGTTCACACGGGTCCATGTGATTGAGCCCCTCCTGTTGGCATCTGAATGCTGAATGCTTACATTTGCAAATGGACTGTCCATAATTTATGGCTGTTTAACCAAGACTTAAAAAAATAAAATTAAACAAAATAGTAATGAATTATGACTTCCCTGAAATACTGAGCATAGTTGCCACTTAGACCCTGAACCACAGCTGTTCCATGTCCCAAGAGCTTTTGGCACAGAGAGCTCCAGGCAAAGCCTTGACAAGAAGAAAAGTATCAAAGTTCTTAAAATGCCAGCTTATGTGGGCATTGTAAAACTAGTTATCCAAAGATGAGTTAAATGACACCTTTTGAATACGATGAAGATCCAAAAAATGCTTTTGCCCAACACAGAGCACCTACTGAGCTATAATTTTTTGCAAAGTACACAGATCATGTTATCCATCTCTAAATACAACTAATCTAAGAATTTAAAAACTTTAGGAGTAGCAATAGCTCCTGTGTGGTGAGAAGCAGGTCAATCAAGTATAAGCAAGAAGCAGTCTTTTTTGGGCTAACATACTATGAACCCTCAGCCGAACTAAACCTTGTTACAGCTCCCCAGATCTTTGCCTGTGCAGGACTTCTCTTCTACAACTGAGTATTTAAGATTTACTTTCAGGCAGCCAGAGAGCTAGCTACCTGCATCTTTGGTATCTGAACTAAGTGAACCCAGGTTCAAAAGGAGATTGCATCTGACTGCAGCAATGGACTTCCTGCTATGCACCCTCTATCTCTGCCCTTTCATATCTTTGATTTCACCACCTTTAGGGTATGCTACAGGACATCTTTTCTTAGACTTCACCTAGAGCAGAATTTAGTGGGGTTATGAGATAAACATCAGGGTTGAGTTTGTTCTGAAGCTGGAGAAAACTCTGTTTAGAATGGTCTTACTGTCTTGTTGAGCGCTCTTTAGTATTTTTAAAGTTTCTAAGGTGAGCATCTGAAGAAATTGCAAGAAGCAGAATGCACAGCTAAACGAAACAAAATAATATCTGCTCACATTTACCCCTCCCAGGAACCACACTGAAGTAGCCTTCCCTACCTCAATTCTCCCCTCTCCTATTGGCTTGTAAAGTAAAGCCAGCAATGAACAACCAGCAGAGGTAATAAGTAAAGCTCGTTTTCAACTACGCTTGTGCAATTCCCATATCTAAATCCCCAGGCTACCACAAGCTCTGGAAAAATACAGGGAAGGAAGTTACATTACTAATTCCACCCAAAACTGAGTTAGCACTTTAAACAGACAACACTCAGTTCATTGAAATGACCGCATGACTCTGACAGCAGAAACAGGCCAGTGACCCAGACAGATATTAGGCCATACAGAAAACCAGAGACAAGATTATAAAGCCAAAAGGGTTGTTTTTTTTTCTTTTTAAGAGAGGAGAATAAATGCTTTTTACATTAAGAAAAAAGGAACAGTTCGTCACGGCACTTAGCCTTTTAAAAAGGCTCAGACACCTCATTTCTTGTTAATAAATGCAAACTCTAATATTAACCACCAGCTATGGAGAAACTGCAAGATTTTTACAATAGGAATCCTACACTGAAGCTTCAGAACTCAACAGGATGTGGTTTAAATAAGCAACACCTCACTGAGAGTCTGCTCAGGTAGAAACAGACATATTTTCCCTGTAGTGTAAAAGAAACCAATTTAAATTACTTTCAAGCTTATTTCTGAATAACCAGCATGCAGTATCATAATTTAGAAACAAATCTGTAAATAACAGTGAGCAGGTACATACTGCTCCTATAAAATACTGTAATTTTTGGAATTCTATATCACACATGCATGGGTTCTACTGGCACAACTCAGCAAAACAGGAAAAATATTTTTGGAGGAGGGTGTCTCTGCCAATACTACAGAGGTTATAACATTTCAACCAATTTCTGTTCCACGCATGCAAGTTACAGGAAGCAACAGGAAGCTTTTGAAACAGCACAAAGATCTGCTGCAACAATAATGACCTCAATGTTTCCTTTTTGTGTTTTACACCGCATTTTTTCCTCGTGTTTCATAATACTCTCAGCACCAACTTGTACAAATATGGTTTCTTACACTATCCCATACCTGCTGCTCATCCTCCATGACGTTGCTGGCAAATTCAAACACAAGCTCATTCTGCTGTACAACTGCTGCCATAATAACGCATTCCCAGGTCTCAGCTCCACATACAAAGGAAAACGTTCTTGAATGTGAAAGAACAGAGAGCTTCACTGAGGTCCAGCTGGGCAGAAAGGCAAGCTCACAAAATGAATCGTGTATCAATGTTTGTGTTTCTTAGATCATCACTGTTCCTGGGTTCTTCTCTTCTCAAAGCAGAACAAACCAAGGCAAATCCTCTCCTGAGTTGTTCTTCCCACCTCGATAGCCTTTACCACTGTGGAGGAAAAAATAAAAAAAATACCATTAAAAAATTGTTACTTAAGTATAAAATAGTAGCAGTGGCAATAAAGCTTTCCACGCATTAAAATTGTTCGATCCATGTCCAAGGAAGTCTGACACTTTCGTGTCTCCAAAGCTATTACTTTCACTGATTAATGTACGAGAACTTTCATTACCTGAAACAGAACTGCTTCAGGAAATAAGATATCAGTTCCAAAGTGTTTCATATTAAAAGCATGAGACTAATGAAAAGTCACAAAAGTTAACAAAAAGAAAACCCATATTTTCATTTGATTCAGATATGCAGTTTTCACATTCGTTAGTACCTCTCATCTTCACAGTTCATTCAAAGTAAAAATACAAAACTCAGACTGACCTACTCAGCTGTAGGATATATCAAATATATCACATTTCTTTTTCATCACACACAGTTCAAATTTGACAAAGTTGCTGCTCTGCAAGTAAAATGCTCTAGATCTTGAACCTTCATATCAAAATGGTGAAACTAATAAATAAATTCTTTAAACAACCCAGAAAGTGCCCATGTTCCTACATGAAGCAGATCTTCAGCTTCATGTTAAAAATGCCCTGTGAACGTACCCTTATCTCTACCAGAGGCTCGCGAGCAGCCGGAAGGAAACAGCACTGACCACGTCACGGCAAATTAGAACTGTCAAAAAAACTGCACAGTACAAAGAAAAAAAAAAATTCCCCAACTACAAAATGTAAACAGCTTCAGCGAAGGGATGCGTGCCCATAGCTCCCATGTTGTTCCTTACTCATCAGTGCCAAAGGTAAACTCAGTCAGAGTGAGCTGACCAAGAGATTGCTGCACCACCGCTGTGGAAAGAGGCAAGCGCAAAAAGAGCTCTTCGTATACAACTCAGGTGCCTCAGAAATTAATTTAAAAATCTACCATTTCAAAATAATAACAGGAACAGGTGTCTAAAATTAGGAGCCTAAGGAGTATGTTGGTGCCCAGGAATTTAAATCAATATCTTTTAAAGGAAGAAAAATGTGTGGTTCCAAGTGTTTTGAGCAAAATTCTTTAAACTGCCTTTGATTAAGAGCTGCTGTGACAGAAGAATAGGGGCAGAGGTCTAACATATACCCATCCAGAGTGAGACCCTGAGGAAAATCATCAGTGCCATTGGTGATGATTAGCATCTGTCTTTGTACAGGTTTTAACTTTGCCTTGTTTTTGCAGTAGGCTGATTCTCAAAAAAATGAAGAGCATCTTCCTCTCCCCAGTGCCAAGCAATTTAATTAGGGAGGATCATGTCAGAGACTCACACTCCCTCACTCTAGGAAACGTAACAGCTGTTTTTCTTATATAGATTGTGGTATTCCCAAATTCCTAAGTAGTGATGGCAGAGCATTTACGCATTTAAGTCACTAGATCCTACCCTTCTAAGAAATCAGGAAACCCAAGATTATGCAAACAGGACAACCTCCCAACTTCTAAAGCATGCTCTAATTAGCTGTTAAAAGGTTTGTAAGAGTAGCCACAACCTTAACTACAAAATATTTGCTTTAATGAGAGTTGCATGCATGAACAAAGAAGGAAGTGCTGCAGGAGCCATTTGAAACTGAGCACCTGCCATTTTACTGGTTGACTTGAATAGTTAACAAGGCTTTCTCCATACTTCAGCAGGGTTACATTAAGAAAGCATTACTGCAACCTTATAATCCTGGGGGACTTCCCTAAATCTAATTATTTGGCCTTGCCTTTTAGAAGATGCCATCAGGAAGTAGACACAATTGCCAGCATAGTGGGAGTAAACACAACTTGGCCCATCCTAGACTCCTACCATCCTGCACACCAGCTTGAAAATAAAGTATATAACTCTATAATTACATAGTTTAACATTGCCTACAGACAGCAATTCAAGTGGGTCAATCTAAGCCAACAGGGTTATACCAACTTTTTCAGAAGAGAAGACAGGTATGGAAATTTATTGAAGTACACCTTTATTTTGGTTTCTGCTTAGGAATAAATTGTAACTGTCCAACAAGATTAAATAACATTTTAAGTCACATTCAATAATCAGTGAAGAGCAGCTTCACTGTATAGGATCATAAGGCAAACAGAGAAATACAAGAACCTCCTCAGTTGTCCAGTTGGAGACTTCTGTTATAATGGGGGTTAAGCTAATTGTCCAGAGCCAGAATACTGCAAAGACTTATAATCATGGCCTTTACACTGACTTTGTTCATACAGCCACATGTATGAACAAAGGCTATAAGTTCTTAAGACCCAGTAACTTTCTAAGGTCATTAACAATTAATAGAGTCAATGTAAAATCAGGATAAAGGGACATGTTGGGAGACACAGGCTACCCAGTAAGCTCTTAAATATAAGGAAAATTGGACATCAAGCTACTCTAAAAATTTTTAAAGTTTCACATAATTTTCTTCCATTAGTGCCAGGTTATTCATTATTCTGTAAAACATTAATATTTTACAGCAGATACTACAACACCAAAATCTACACTAAATGTATAAGATCCAAAAGCTGTGGCAGTGAACTTACTAAAAGCCATAAAGATATATTTCCTTATTTTTTATTTTAAAAAAGAAATAGCAAAATTCTCAATGCAAAACTAATTATCCTGATTTAATGTAATTTAAGAGATTGCAGCAACACAATGCATTTAATCCACACAAACACTACTTAAAGCAGCCACACTTTATGCAAACATGAAACTCCTAATCATCAGATACCAGTGTAGGAATGGTAAATCAAAAGCTGTTTTATGAATTCTGCTCATCAAAACATTATTACCAAATCCAAAGACAAGTGAATGAACAGGCTTTAGTGAGCTTTTATATCTAACCTTAGAAAGATTAGAGACCAGACTATTACTGTATGAAGGACATTTTTCATTACTTCTGTTGCGGTGTACAGTAATAGTGAATTATCTACTGGGCAACAACAGCACAGTAGAATAATGCAGAAGTCCTTTCTTTTAATCCATATTACTTTCTTTGCCATATAGAAAACAAGAGCAGCTTTTCACAGAAGCCAGCAGAATTCTAAACCAGCTATATTTTCCTTCACATCTATTTTTATAAACTGGGCTTTCATTATTCCAACAGTCACAGAGTCCTGCTGTCTATAGGCTAACACAAACACGACCATTGTTTTTGCTATGTAATGCCACTTATCCCCTGCCTGATTTTACATACATCTGCAAGTAGAAAATCAGTTATTTGCAAACAGCATAAAATGTGTAAATTCTATTTACATGCACAGTAAGCTTGACTACATACAAATAATCCTAAGAGAAAGGGAACCCAATATATATTATCATAAAATTTACATGAGATTTTCAGAACTACAGAGGAAGAAAGATTTTGCCTTCATTTTTACTAATTGTTGGACAAATGTATTATAAAAAGTAGCATTAACAAACATCTTAATTTTGCTTAATCCTTGAAACCGAATTCAAATTATTTCAATCTGCCTGGAAACTCTCCTCATCCACTGATGTCAAGATCTAGAAACAAGCTCCTCTATCAGTTTGTCAAAAAGCACATTCAGTCAATGTAAGCCTTAGAACATGCTACTCTGGTGTCCCAGAAGATGCACTGTAGGATTCTGTCCTAGACATTAGCTAGACATCATAACTTTTTCCCCACCACTCTTCACCATTTATACCCTCTAGTTAGTCCTAGACTGCTGAGGACTAACTGAGCCAGTTCAACAGAGCTTCTAAGAAATCCTCCAGAACCAATGTTTTCAGTCCCAGTGGTGAAGCTGCAATATTGCAATTAGGCTCCATGTCGGAATCCACAAGTTCTCCTTCAAATTCTGATAATATGAGCCACTATAGGCCACACTACCTCATCATTCAAGCACTGTAATGTGGAACACCAAAATAAGATAATGGCCCCACACTGGAGCAAGTGGAGCAGGCATCAAAGTACCAGGCAGAAACCCAAAACTTGGCTAAAGGTCAGCTATGAGCTTAGAAGACTCAAGTCTTGGTACTGAGAGCATCTCAGATGAGCTGGAAGGTGCCTCCAGCAAGCAACTGGATCCAGTCCCATTCTGAGTTACTAAAGATGACTGTAATCATCTGCACTGCCTTTCTCATGAAATTAAAAGATCATTTGTACATTTAAAATAAGAACCAGCTTAGCTGCTTTAAGATTCAAGTGCAAACCTGAATTCTGAGCTACTGATGAAAGAGCTCCACTCATTCAACACAGGGACAAATCACTTGAGACATTGCAATTTCCCATTGATTTCCTAAGACAGTCTGCAGCCACAAGTCTAGCACTAGCCTAGAAATGTCAAAGTTGTGACTTAACAGAAACACAAAGCTGAACCCCCCCTTCTCTACACCATCTTGGATACAGGGAAAAGAGATTGAATGAGAGTAATGGATGGTAACTACCCATTACATGGATGGTAACCACACCATTTCATTCCAATTTCTAACTCCATTCTACCAGCGGAGGTTAAAGATAGCTCAACCCAGAGTCAATTTGCCTTCTGAAAAGTCAGATACCTTTAAGATAATGAACAAGTATCATCACAGAGTCAAGTTTTCTCAAAAAGGAGAGCAAAGCTGAATGATATTGCAGTTCTCTTAATGCAGAAATCCCAGCCCAACAATGATTTTTACATATAGCCTACACCAAGCACAAATGTTAACGGTTTAGTATTCTGTGTAACTCTACATGGATTAATTTTTACTGTTCAGTAATATTACAAATTTGCACAGGACAAGGGATTTGAAACACATCCTTAGACCCAGGGCATCTACACTTACGAAATGACAAGAAGAACAAATTAATATATGTCACTTGACCCAGAAAGTTTCTGAAGGCTCAGTATTTCAACGGCTCACAGAAATTAAAGGAGATAGAAAAACAACATGGTTAAGAGGGTAGCACTGAGGAAGGAAAGAAACAGCATAAGGAACAGACTCAAGTCTTCTGAGAGCATCCATGCTGCCTAGGGCAAACTGTGCAAAGGGCAGCTGACATAATAAAAGCCAACAGAGTGACCTTTGCTGAGCTTTCATTAAGGACAAAGAAATCATCACTATCAATAAATTCCTGTTTTGCAGCCCATCTGGAAACCACAGGCTCTCAGTGCACATACAGCAAGGAGGAGAGAGAGTAAGAGGGTTTATCTGTTAAATATAAACAAGCATAAAACTCCAAAACTGACCCAAAATCCAGTCAGCATCAAAGAAATGAAATGGACCCACCGGATATAAAAAAAGATAGTTTACTCCAAAGGGAGCAAAAATCAGTAACCCAAGCAAAAAGCTCTTTGCCATCTCAAAAAAAAAACCCAAAAAACCCACATTTTCATCCTTTTTTTTTTTTTTGTAACTATCTATTTTAGCCTGTATATTTAATTTGAGGAAAGATTCTTTTCCAGACTATTAACAGTAATGGCTCCAGCACTGTTTACAAACTCCCCCACCCCTGACAACCCCTGTCTTCCAATCTCCCATGTTCCCTCATATTTTTTAATTCCCTTTTATTCAGCACATTTATGTAACACAGCTGTTGTACACAAACTCAGCAACCTGGCAGAGCACTGCTGGGAAAGTTGAAAAAAAATTAAAGCACGGTTCAGGCTTTTTTTCCTCTGTATCCTCTCCTGCCAGCATGCTCAATGTGTCAAGGCAGCCCCAAATCAGTGAGGTGTGTAGATGTAGAGCACTTAAGTAATTGATTTATGCTGCAGCAACAAAAGATCAGCCTACCACCAACAGGCAGGCCTAAAGATACTGAGGCAAGACAGGCTCTCCCCAGCTTTACTACTAAAGCCCCTGACCTCCAAAAAACAGCATTTGAGCATCTGTTAAGAGCAAGCCTCCCTAATTTGATCAGGTAAGGAAAGGCAGGGCTGGGTTTTAGTCACGTCTCTGCAATGTTTGCTCTAGCAAAGAAGAGCCAGCTCAACAGGGAAAGTTAGTTGACCTAAAGCAAGGGAGCAAGGACGCTCCAGGGAGAGTAGAGGGTCCAAATCCTGCTCTTCTGCTTACCCACTGCCCAGGCATAAAAATAACTGAACTTTGCATTTTCACAGACTGACTGTATAATATAAGAAGATGTTAAAGAGATGAGGGATGACCCATGTCCCATGATGGGACAACTCCATCTTTCCCCTCCTCCTCAAATCCTATGAGAGATTGGACCCCTTCCTCCTTGCCTGCCAGCCCCTAGCTCTCCTTCCATTCCAATCAAAACTGTTTAGTGGATTCAAACATCATTTTGCAGCTGCCCAACTTTCAGTACATTAGACATCAAAAAGAGAAGAGCAGGGTAAATTTTTAAAAGTGGTTAAACCATCACCTGGCTACTCATACAGCTTTGAAACTTTTCAGATTGAATTTGGGTTACTGAAGCCTCACGTCACAGATAAATCACTTATTTCAACTACAGTTAGATAAAAGCCACATAACGTTGCTTCACTGCACAGCCCCTACTCCACCTGCCTGCACGGACACACGGACCCAGGCACACACACATCAGCAGCAGTTGCATGAACACGCTTTACATCCATGTGCACATGCACCACAGACACCAAAGCATGTGCATGAAATGTGTGCCCTTCTACCAACTTGACTTTTGACTTGTGGTGCAGCTGTTTTGCCTGCCAAAGATTAAAAAACCCCCACAATCTCCCACATCTCTATACAAGGGGATAGGCAGAACTCCTCCTCTGCTTCCAGTTCAGTCACCTCCACCCACTGCGGCTCATCAACACCCCAGTGCCACTGGGAAAATATTCAGCTTGATCTTCCCCTCACCCACTGAAAGCCAAACAAATAAGATGAACTGGCCCCCTGTCCCTTGAAAAAGGACACCTAAAAGGACAGTGTCCCTCAGGCAGTGCATGGGACAGGACAGTTTGCCAAGCCTGCAAGAATTCCACAGTCTTTCTACCAGCCAGGGAATGGAGTAGCACCCACATCTCAGGGCAGTATGAACATCTTGGACTTGGAAAGCTAACATCTGTGCATAGGCATTGTCAAAAAGGAGAGAGGGGTCTAAGTCAGGCCCTCACCACCTGAAAAATGCTGGCCACAAGCACACTGTCACAGCGAGCTCCCTGGCAACCAACAGCATGACTGCCCATCTTCCTAAGAATTCTCTGTAGGACTATCTAAAGGTCTCTTATCCAACTAAACACATCAGGTTTTGTTACGGGGAATGTTTCTGAAAGTATGGTCTTGTTCAGCAACAGATCCAAGGACCAGCTGAAAACATAACATTCATAGCAAAGACCTGCTTCTCCTCTTGCTATTGTATAATGGCACATGAACATCCAGTAAATGCAGAGGCTAGGAAGTGTGGTTTGCTGATCCAAAACTCTTGGAAGTCACTAACTTGGTCTGCCCCTTAACTCTGCTTTTTGTAGTTAATACATCACTATTGGTAAAGAAAGGAAAAAATCAGGTGATCATATTTCCCAGATAATAAAATGAGAACAAGGAGACATTCAACTAAGAAGCAACTAGTTTTGAAAGGATGAAAGGAAAGCAATTAAAAATGCATCAGTCTAGATATACTTGCTCAAACTCCTTGCTACAGAAATGACAGAAGTCAAAAGCTTAGGGAAATTGTAAAATGTTTTAAAACCAGCCCAATATAATTAGACCAAACTAGCCCCATTACATAAGGATTTCTTTTTAAACAATGCAAAAGAGCTGTCTTAACACATGACAAACCTGCAGTAACACAGATTGCAATCACATGTCTCTAAAGGCAAGATTTTGCTGTCATTTTATTCCTGTTAACTGCACGCTTTTGGATTTACATATTCTCCACCAGAAAAATAGTAATATACTAAATATTGCAAAACTAGAAAAGATGGACTACAAGTTGGATGTGACACTGCAAATGTTCACTTAGTCTAGCTCATCAAGTGGTAAGTGATACTAATCGTGGAGAGAAAGGAAAACAAAAGATCTCATTACTTCCTCTCCTACAACAATTAGTATATGCTATTTTATCCAACAGTAAATTTGCAGAGACAGGACTGGTTTTATGTCTTGTAATAAGATAACCAAACAACCAGCATTAATAAGTAACATTAGTATCAAATGTATCTTCCTTTTTTTTACACTGCACAACATCTCAAAAAGCTGTTTTAAAAAAAAAAAAAAAAGAAAGATAACAAGAAAATGGTAAATTGACGACATCCCAAATCTGGTTCAGAAATTTTTGCAAATCAAATGGATTATTCCAGTGTCACAAAATAAATGTTTTAAAAGGCACCTTTGAGTGGTTTCTGGCATTTAATAGCACCTTTTATGAAGCATTAAGACCACAAGCCTACAAGCATCTATAACAATACAGCTGCAGATAAGTCAAATTTCAGTGATTTCCAAGGGAAATATCCCAATACAGAAAGAGTTGAAGGGCTGAGCTCCAAGACAGCTAAAACAGGATATGAGAAAACCTGTAAAAGAGAGGTGGAGGGGGGAAGAACTGTCTGACCCTGAAAGATTTTGCTCTTTTGATTAACACATAGACACAGAAAAATGAAGTAGTGGTGGTGGGAGGAAGAAAGATCAGAGAAACTAAATATAATTGCTTTGGAAGGGTGCCAAACTTCACAAATTACCAGTTGCCAGTCTGTACCCATACTGACATAAAACTGTCAATTGTCCTCTAAAAACTATTTTGCCCATAAATTAGTAACATAGTAATTATTTTTAAATCAACTGCAGGCAAAAGGTAAGTTTACCAAAGAAAAGNAAGAGGAAAAAAAAAAAAAAAAGAGGCCAGCAGAGATCAAGTTCAAGTTAAAAGTTTCTTATTCCAGGCAATCTCTTCCAGCCAAGCATCAGTAATTCTAGATCAGGGAGTTAAACTCCCACAGGACTTTTTCAGCATTCTGCAAAAGTTGCTACAGGACCCATCTCAGTAAAAACCCCATTAACTTCTGCAACACAGGTTGCTAGAATTCTGTGGATTTTGTTTTGCAATTAATTTTTTTAAAAACTCTTCTAACTGGACTGTCAAGCCCAACAAACAAAATACTTTAGTAAGTTCAAAATTACTCTCTGACATAGCCACAGAAGCTGTGTGATTTGCATTTCTATGTTTCTGAGCAGTTTCAGAAATCTGAATTTAATCATGTGCACCAGCTAGAAACGGGCACAGTCCACACAGAACCTGCTGAGGCCTCCCCCTTCCCAAACTCACAGACCTGGACTTCAAGCCTCAGTTTGGTACTTTGCTCTTGTCAGCAATGTTTATGTTCAAGGTTGCATTCGGCAAGTGCCAGGTTGAGAAATCTAAACGGTCTTACCTTTGCAGTATCTTTAAAAAATCTGTAAGAATACAGAGCAGAGTAGGCCATGTTTCTGTTGCTTGCCCCTCATTTGCTGTCAGCTGTCAGCAAAACGAACAGTCAAAAGCCTCTGGAGCAGGCTGGTATTAGTCAGCTAGACTTGAATTTCCAGTTCTTTTACATTGCTGTCTATTTTCCTCCATTAGGTTAGCCTGTCCTACCCTGGTATCAGATTACACAGAGCCAACATTTATAGCACCTTGCAAAACAGTCGACATATCACATACCTAAGTCTGCCTATACCTGCTGCCCTCAATGTTTAACCCTTTCTATCAACAGGAGAAATGTTTATTCTAGACTGTATCACCTACAAAACATTTGCAGCAGGGGAGCTATTTTTCCTTCTTCCCTCACAGCTACAGGAGAGAGTGAGATTTCATTTTAGGAACTGTGAAACCCCAGCAGGCTACGCCAAGAACAGAGGCTCCAAGATGCCCGCAAGAACAAACCTGCACCTGCAGACCCTACCTCCAACGAGAACCCTGCTCTGGAAGCACTTGCTACTCATCTCAGCAGGTCTGAGAAACCCCAATCCCCATTCTGGGCTCAAGATCATGCAATTACACGGATTCCTTGCCTCCCCTCAGCCCCTACTGCTCGAGCAGGAGGCAGGCAGGTGTGTTCAGCACATAACCGGAATGGCACAAAGAGATGGTGTTTCCAGCCACGGCTCTCCCAGTAACACTGTTTTCCTGCTGCCCAGCCAGGATGTGGGTGCTGCCCTGAGCTTGGCTATTCCACCATCTCCCTGATGGATTTTAGCCCAAATTTCCTTTCTGGAAGGTATCCTGCTAACCCTATCTCCACAGACTAGGTCCGACAATTTAGACAGTGGCAAGTCAAATCCTGCAATGCTGAAACAAAAGGAGCAGCTATTTCCCTCTTTACACAAGATACATGACCATCCCATGGCCATCCCATGGCCATGCCATGCCAGCTGCACTGGCAGAGCTTCAGGGGACTACACACGGTCTTTTTGTGTTCTTGTATGACAGGTACCTTAGCTTTCCTACATGTTTATCATGCATCTTGGACTTTAGATAGAGTTTAAACAAATGAATATGTATATTCTTACAACTCATCTGGGGTTGTTCAGGCATCTCCCTTCCTGGGACCAGTGGCCCATTTTGTTAAAGCTGACAATATAGAGTGGTGCACCATTATACTCCTATAAGCAAGCCAACTCAAAAGAGCAGAGACAAAGCACATAAGAACTTTAACTACATGCTGCTTTAACTTAAATCTTTACTTAAGTTACTTTTACTCCCTTAGGTAACAATCACAGACCAAATCAAGGCAAAGCAAAAAATAAATAGCTAAGAAGGCTTGTAATGAGAAACAGTACAGCCCATGCCACAAAGCACTGCAACTAACACTTATCTGTAAGCTGTTCTAACTCAGCACTAGACAAGCATTTTGGTCTCTGAAAGATTCTACTCATTTACAAGAACACTTTAATTTATA
Organism: Thryothorus ludovicianus; assembly: GCA_013397245.1. Classification (NCBI taxonomy): domain Eukaryota; kingdom Metazoa; phylum Chordata; class Aves; order Passeriformes; family Certhiidae; genus Thryothorus; species Thryothorus ludovicianus. The sequence continues at coordinate 16,714 of VZTB01006820.1, read as the reverse complement.
TTTAAGTTAGCACTGTAGTTGACACATGAGTAAAACATAGATACATATTTCAGTCTTATTTATAAAGCTTATCAGTTAAAACATGTTTTTGCAAACCATGTCAGAAGCTTTTTAATCTATTTGCCACAAAGATCCTCATTTAACTTTACCCATAAGTATAAGAAATTAAGTACTCAGTCACACATTTCCAATGGTTATACCACAGGAATTAATCAGTGAGAATTTTTGCACCAGGCAAGAAGTCACCTGTTTTCTCCAATCAGTAACAAGTCAGAGCACCAACATAGTGCCCCAACATACACCTTCCCTAAACATCCACAAAGGTCCATTTTGTCACCCATTCAGTCACAACAATTGAGATTACTTCTTTTCAGAAGTTTGAAATAGTTTGATGAATGAACTAAGGCAAGTAGTATAGTGAATATTTTGGTTTTAAGGGCTCAGAGTCCAACACTATTCCTAACACAGGCAGGGATTTACTCATGAGGTTGGGACAGGAGAGACAAATCTCCATCAGTGAATCTCCTGGAAAAGTTAAAGCGTATTTCCTATTGTCAAAATCACAAAACTGATACTTGCACTGAGCTTCCACATAGATTCAAAAAAACCCAGAAAGTAACAAAAATGTCCAACCCAAGAAAAGGTGACACTTCATAACATCTCACAAGCAGAATTACTTAATTCAAAAGTCTGTAGAAATGGCAATGCAAGGTAATTTAAAAAGAAGTGCAGAGTACCAAACCATACCTACAAGCAGGCCGACTGATAAGGAACACCTGCACACAAGGAAGTCAGAGCTGTCAGTCACTAAACTCCCTCCCACTAATCCCCAAGTCTGATGACTCTGGGGTAGTCTTCTTCCCTGTTTGTCTTTTCTAATAAAATTGTCTGGAGTTTTTCAGCACAAGAGCATTCGACTTAATTTTTGGCTTAAATAGTTTTTAACGGTAGCTCAGACAGCATTTATGTAGGCCAGGGTAGACCTGGTCCCTTAAACAAGACACCAAAACAAACCATATCTTTAGGAGAGTCTCCCAAGGCAAGGTGTTTGTTACTCCTTTCTAAGGTGAAATCTTCTGTCTGATTTCCAGTATACTGTAATTTACAGATCATTGTAGCTGCAACTCACATGTCATCTAAAGTCTAACCAAAAAAAATGGAAATTTATTGAAAATTATATACTGAGGGACATAAGCTTTTAAATTTGCAGGTGGAAGGGTGAAGGCTAATTTGGGTTGGAAGGCTGTAACTGTGTATTTTCCCTCAGCATGAGTCACAGCTCTGAGCTGGGACGTGCTTTCTGCATGGGCAATTTGTACCAGCGTCACAGCTCACCAAAGAGAAAGACAAGAGGGAACAAAATACTCCAGATATTCTCAAGTAAAAAACAATAGGCAAGATCTGCACCATGCAGGAAAGGGAGCAGTCACTTGCTGACCAGTTTGCTCTGAGCTCAAGAAATACTTTCAAACATTAGCTTAAAACTGAACTTGAGATTGGATACAACTTTAAGAAAGTACCAACACACTGAGACACAGAGGGACATGGTCTTAGTTAGAAGTCTGGGTATTACATAGCCAGAGGGACTTCAAAAAAACAAAACAAAGGGAAAAAACCAAACCAACAAAACCCAGACCTTAGGCTCTTGCTGTAACTTGTTTGGTACACAAACCACCTTGTTACTAGACAGCCAACTACTTATGGGCGTGGAGTACACAGCACAAAGAGTTCTATGTGCAGGTTATACCAATAATCTCATCCAGTGTAGACACACTGAGTATCTCCCCACTGTACACAGAAAAAAGTGACACAATTCACTGGCCTCTAAACCTTCCAGAGATCACTCTTTCACCCTTGCAGAGAAGCTGCAGATTTGAGCTTTTTATCTCCAATCTTGGTCATCATCTTTCTTTCTTTCTCCCTACTAGCATCTTTAGCATTACTCACTTGATATGCTTTAAGAATAACATTTTGAGAGGGAAATGTTTCTATACTATTCTTATTTTCCTCTTGCATACGTTTGTCTCATTTCAGCCAGCTTTTCAAAAGGTAATCATTAACTTTAAAGTTCCAAGTCAAAAATTCTATCAACTGTGCTATTGTCACATAATTACAGAACTGTGTGCTCCCAGAGAAGCAGAGCAGAGGGGCAGAATCATATCCCTCACCCTGCTGGCCCCACTGCTTTTGATGCAGCCCAGGATGCAGCTGGCTTTCAGGGCTGCAAGCACACGTTCTTGGGTCATGTCCAGCTTTTCATCCACCAGCCCTTGGACTTGGAGTATGATGGTATCTTTGCTTCTTAATCCTGCACAGTAAGAGTCCAGAACTAAATGCATTTTTAAAAACAATGCCCTTCACCTATTTGTTCTGTATTGCCCTTCCCCAAAAGCCACTGTTGGGTTAAATCAATGAGATGCTGAAGGCTGCCTGAATTGGAGAAGCAACATTGTCAGTATGAAGAGCACAGACATTTCTGCTGTACTGAACATCTATCCAGGACATAACATATTACAGACCCAAGCAATTTAAATGTCTGCAGAAAAAAATCATAGTTAAAGAACCAAACAGAGAGTGTCTAAAGTCATACCTTTAAAACCTCCTGAAGGTGAGCGACTGTTCACACAGTTGTAGTGGAGAAGAACATTCACTCAAGATATAATTAAAAGTTAGCTTTTTGGGCTTTTAAGCTCCCAATTTTAATGCACTCTGCAATGCAATATATTCATTCAGGTTATTCTAAAAATGCATATGCTTCATGATGTTTAGCATAATTACAATAATAAATACATTAACTTGCAGTTATGCAGAGTAAGACAGAAACTAATATTCCCATGCCATTTGTACATTTCTCTTTTTACGGATCAGTGTAGCCTAAATTCATGTTCTAAAGTATTTGCATGGCGTGGGATTAAGAAGGGAGACTGTTAGTCTGGGGAATTTCAAACTATCGAACTTGGCTATTAAGAGAATATAAATTATCTTCTGATTTGTTGTTAGACTAACAATTCCCACCATGGAGTTTCAAACAGCGACAATGCAAAACTTAAACACCAACAAGATTAAAATAAAAAAGAAAAAAAAGATTTTTCTTAAGAGTGTTATGGAAAAGGAACAGGGTCTGCAAAGGTCCCTCCAGGGAAGGCAGTGTCTGGGCAGGCCAGTATTTCTCATTTCGTAATGTCTGGGGAAGTGTACACTGAAGCCTAAGTCACTCTCATACAAGCACACACTTGCTCCTGGGAGACACAGAAATTCACTGCTAATGAAATGAACTTGACACAGAATTTATGAGTGTCGCATGAAAACACCTTACAGCATCAGTGTATTCTGGAAACTTTCAGAGCTCCCACAAACCAGGTGTAGAGAAATTCAAGCCTCACTTCTTCCTCATTTCATCATTCAAGTTCCCATGTCTTTTGCAGAACTAAATAAGGCATCAGAGATGGCTGCTGTGCATGTGCCCGTGCCATCCAACCACAGCCACTACCACCAGGCTCTGTGAGCCAGACGGATTCACCAGGCATGGGGGGAAACAAGGCAGCAGGCAGGACCAGGGGGAAACCAAATCACCTGGGGAAAATGCAAAATCACCCCATTACCTTGTGCTGAATCGTGTGCCCAACTTGGTCTCATTCTGCAAAAGGAAGCAGCACAATCTCACCGCAGCCAGGGGCTCACAAACCAGGAGACCTCTTTCTACCTCCCTTTGGCTCTGCAGAGTGATTAGCAAAGATATTTCAGCATGCACTTGTCCCCCTCTCAGGCATTGTCTGAATGGGGCTGTTGTACAAGTCCACTCATGCTTCCCAAAGAGAAACCCTTACAGTGTCATACACAGAAGGAGAATTGAGGAGACATATTTCTCCTATAGCAGCTTTTCCCCACTTTAACCCACAAGGATAAGATAGTTCCTACCTTTCCTTCATTCTAAGAACTTCTAATGTTTCCATAAGAAAGGACTGAGATTGCTCTAAGTTTTCCATATAATGAATGGTAGCAAAGGTAGGCTGCATCTCCTGAAGATGAAAGGCACTTCCTTAGGTCACATCTGACTTTGCTAAATCATCAAGAGTTGATATGCAGGCCCCAGTGCAGAGAACCAGAAAATGGTTTGGATTGGAAAGGACCTTTGAAGATCGTCGAAGTCCAACCCTGCTGGCAGAGGCAGGGACATCTGTCACTAGATCACATTGCTCATGGTGCCATCCAACCTAAGCCTGAACACTTCATGTGTTAAGGCATCCACAAGTTCTCTGAGCAACCTGTGCCAGTGCCTCTTCACCCTCATTGTCAAAAATGTTTTCTTTAAGTCCAATCTAAATCTACGTTCTTGCAGTCAAAAACCACTGTGCCTTTTCCTGGCACTGCAGGACTTGGTAAAACGTCTCTATCCTTCTTGTAAGTCCCATCTATACACTGAAAGGCTGCAATAAGATCTCCCTGGAGTCTTCTCTTTTCTGGGCTGAAAAACTCTCTCAGACTTTCTTCACAGGACAGCTGTTCCAGCCCTCTGACAATTTTCCTTTAGGTATCTGGGAAAACAGACATTCCAGCTTTTCTTGCAGCATCATAGCCTCATCACACAAGAAGCTCCTCAGTAGACATAATCTCTGTTATGAAAACCCACAAATTATCATAGGAACCAGAGGCAGAATGTTTTTTATGTACCACTTCTAACCTACTCTTCTCCCAGTACAACACTCAATCCATACAGTCAGGAGGAAAAAAAAGTGAAAAAATAAGAAAAAAAAATTTTAAAAACCCCCACCCTACACCACAAAACAAACAAAACCCAAAAAACCCCAAAAAGATAAAAACAAAAAATCCTAATGAAACAAAAAAACTATACAAAACCCTCCATATTAAAGAACTAAAAAAATCAACCAAACAGAAAAAGCACAAAAAAAAA
>VZTB01006820.1:0-11768 GCA_013397245.1 Thryothorus ludovicianus | reverse complement strand
AAAAAGCAAAGTAAGAAAACACAAGTGAAAGCTGAGTGGTAGATGGAAGATTAACTTGTACAATAAACAAGGTAATGCAGAGACAGGTTGCTTTACATAGTCTCTAATCCATCCTTTAATTTATCCTCTACCCTCCATTTTTTCATTTCTGTTGTCTAACATTTCTTCTGCTTCTGTGAAGTCTCAGTGGTTTACTGTGCCCATAGATACAATGAAATTTTATCAGAATTGTGTGGGTGGGTAAAATCCCCAAATCTATGCCTGTTTTCAAGACGCCATACACTTCAGGCAATTTTGCTGAGGTTTTACTATGTGTTTCCCCCTGTTTTAGTATGTGTGCCTTGTTTATATCTCAAACATGACAGTACTGAGAACAACTGTGCTCAAAAACTGCAAGGGAGAAAGTCCAGCAGAATCATCCTGTCACTGTGAGCCAGGCTTCCAGCGCAGCTATGTTAGAAATGCGAGAGCTGGTGCCTTTCACAGAGGCAAAATGCCAAGTTTTGCCCTTGTGGTGCTAGCTCCTGGCCCTGCAGAAACCTGGGGACCAGGAGCTCCGAGCGGTGCCAGCCTCTGTGAGAGCAGCTCTTCTGTGTATGCAAAACCTCTCATGTGGGCTGCGATGCAGAGCGCCCCACAGCCCAACACAAGGCAGGAGAAAAAAACCTAAACCAACAGCAAAGAAAAAAAAACTCAACCCCTTAACCACCCAATCTCACTGCCCCTACAACCTTTCTACTCTTCCCCACCCTGAGCAATGTGCGCCTCAGGCTGAGACTCTCTATTTTAAAGAGCATATAGTACAGAAACATCACATGGCAAAGACATCCCTACTCAATGCTGGCTAGTCAACAACCATACAGTTTGAGAGAAAAAAAAAAAGTATTCTGGAAGCTATGCTGTTACATGAGGAAGAAAAGGTCACGAAATGAGACAAAAAGGGTGAAATGCATGCACAGTTTCAGTTCTAAAATAATTTTGATGTGCAGAGTATTTGGTTCTCTAAAATCTATGCTGGGGTAGATACTACTAGAGTTCTAGTTTCAGTAAATTAATTATGTGGCAATAGTATACATATCTTCAGAAATCACGCAACCTACATTAAAAAATTACAACAGAAGGCTTTATGTGCTCTTTCTCTGCACTTCTAAAAAGCTGTTCAACTGAGAGCCAGAGTTGTCTCAAAATCCACAAGTGGATTGAGATGAAAAAATTAATAATTAAAAAGAAAAATAAATCACTCCAAAGATCACAGGTTTTAGAATAAAAACTGGTCAGGTAACGCGGCAATTACCTGCCCAGAAAGCCACTCGTGAAATTGCACGACTTGAGGCCCAACCTGCCCGTTTCTCAGATGCGGTTAAAAACCTCCACACTGGTAGTTGTGGAAAACGAAACACTGGACTCAGCTCTCGCTGTGTTAGGATAACTCCCGCGGTTACTCTCTTACAATTCACGCTTCAGGAGTTCAAGTCCTGCTTTCTGTTGAGCTAAATGAACCCTGACCTTCGCTGCCAGGTGCCTGAAGAAAGGGCTCGGAGGGCCAGCCAGGCGCAGAGCAGGGCGCTGGGAGGACAGCTGGTTACACAATGGCAGCCTGGGGCAGGCGTTGTCATCTCTGGCACATCTGCTCCCCGGGCCGTGGTTTAACCGACAGGAAGCGCCGCCAGAGACACCCGGGCCCAGCCACGAGCGCTTCCTGCCCGCACGGTCACGTCCGCGCGCCGTGGGGAGCGGGCACTCCGTGACACCTTCTGAAGAAACTGGAGAAAAAGACAACCAAGTCCTTTAGGCCCACATGCAGAAAGCCAGCCAGGTGGATGGATAAAGGAGCAAACGGGTCGAGCGTATCGAAACGCGGCCCCGGAAGGCCGCCAAAGCAGTGTGCAAAACACTGGTGGGACATACTCAGCCAACAGGGCCCAGGACAACAGGCAGGCCAGCTGTGCAGGTTTTCGGGTCTGGTCTTCCTCAACTAGGCTTGTACACCTCCAAGAAACCCAAGTTACTTCACTTAACAGATGAAAGCTTTTAAGATTCTTTCTGAATTCATTAGATGTAAACCACAACCAGCAGCAAAAAAACCATTGCCAAATACAGTACCAGCTTTTTCTACGACCACCCTGTCCTAGAAATGGGGACAGGTTAACCATCTACAGGGCTTTTCCAACACTAATACCTAGAATAACACACCTATCAGTCTCTGCAAACTTGAAACCCTGAAGAAGCATTTGGTACCCACGGGGTAAGCACAAAACCCAACTGCTAGATAATGCAGAACTTCAGTGAAAAGCAGGAACTCCAGTACAGCAATAACTCCTACAGTATCTAGATGTGAAACAATATGCTATATTCAGCCCCTCTGCAGGTTGTCTTCTGCTCAATCTTAGATTTCCCCATAATATCATCTGTCAGAAAACATAATCTCCTTAGTTGGCCTAAAAACGGTATTTTCAGATAGGACGAGAAATTATTAACATGGTCTCATATCCCTCCTCCATCAATGGCCAACCAGTGATATAAAATGGAGGAAAACCATTTTGTGCTGTTATCTGCAGGGTTGCCAATTAAGGCAACAGAAGACATGTCAGCCATGTAATTAAATTGGGAAATATATCAACCAGTAGATATTTAATTGATTTAACACTATCATGTACTGCTGTAGTCTAGGAGAATTTTCTGCATGAACTTAAAACCACGTCTTCATTGGATGTCAAGGAGTATCTGACACATTTTACCCTTCACGGAACCAAGGTGCTCCATCCTAATATGTTCTCTGTCCCCATTCCAAAACAGTTCACAATAAAAACGCCTTCATTTGGTGACTGGCACTGTTAGTAGAACAGCCACCTCAAAGTCAGAGGTTTGCAATTCCCTGAAAAAGAACAGGGTCCAAATTCTCCTCATTTATAAATCAGAAACATATTCCTCAACTATGCTCCTCTGATAGAGCATATTTTGTCCCTGGCTTTCATGCACTCCCACATGAGCTCTGTGACCATCTGGGTTATTCCATAGAACTACAGGTGTCCCCTGTCTCAAAAAACAAGACTACATCAATTCATGTCACCAAACACTTGACCATTTCATCCCTTGGAAATCAGAATGAAAGCCCTAAACTAGGACCCATCAGACACTAAGAAGATGTTTGCTTCAGCAGCATTTCTGACATCCACTTAAGACACATGTTGCACCCTTGACAAGTACTCAAGTAGTCTCGAAAAGCCAACAAATTAAAAAAAAATAAAAAAGATACAAAAAGTAATGGTTGCTCAAAAGCCTTTCTGAACAAAAAAGCCTTGCAGCATGAACTGAACCTTACTAAATTTTGCTGGATTGGCAAAAGGAGAACTGAAAAAAAAAAAGTATTTTCCATCTCAGATTCCAACAATACTATGTAGCCAACAGCATTTTGCAGATTTGATTCTTAGTTCGTAAGTCACGTCGGTCATATCTTGCAACATGTACTGGCAGGATTCAATGTTTTCCTAAGAAAACTAGGGTGGCAGATGCTGACACTGGTCCAGAAATGGCTTGCTCTCAAGCTGGATACTCTTTTTAACCCTGAAAGTTCATCTTTGTCTTGCTACAGAACAACAGATTTTATCACAGCAAATATTTCAAAATTCTCATACATATTTATTTTCATGGTGTATTACTACAGTACTAGCTCCAAGCATAACAAACACAAAAAGTAATATTTACATGCATTCATATCTATTATATGAATTATAGGTTATTAACTTAAAAATTTAATGTAAGAAGCATAGAACTAATATAAGAAGGGGAGAGGAGTGTTCATTTATAAATTATTTTGAGACACCTTAAAATCATCTAAGTTTCCAAGCTCTCTATAGTTTAAGCAAAAATGCAAAGATAAATGTTGTGATATTTACATTTTAAAAGCAAAACAAAAATCAGGATGTTTTAATTGGAAAATTTATTCCTCACAACTGCTGCTGCACGGCATCAGCAAGGTACCCACATGCTCCTGCGTTTGCTCTTCTGACTCAGTTGCAGCTAACACTGGAGGAGTGGTCTCCACAGAACGGCTTTTCCAGAAGAACAGCTAGGAGTCACCTTGCCTCATGTCCCTGCACCTAACAGCCCAATGCCTCGCTCTGGTATATTTTTTGGGAAGGTAGGAGGGACCACACCTCATCAAAGCACTGTGAAAAGAGAGGAGCAAAAGCGAAACTGAGCTGACTGACAGCCGCTGACCAGGCTTCTCAGAGAGAAAGAAAGAAACCGCCTCCTTGAATTTCAACTGGTTTTAACCAGCTTCAACAGAGGGGAACAAGACTTTTAATTCTACCGTATCCCTTTAATAAACACCCCAAACAAGACATTTTCCAGATAACTAAGGAATTTTTTACAGTGTTGACTTACCAAGCAGAGCACAATAACCAGCTATTCTGTTTGCACTACAAGGCAGTACAGAGCAATGAGTTAATAATTTATCATGGCATTGCTCTTGGCAACGGACCATAATCAACTTCTAAAATTCTTCCTCATTCTAACATTTTTAGTCTCAGCAAGAATATGGCACCCTTAGAAGGTCAGTCCTACCAGAGAACACTTCTTAGCTAAGAGGTTCAATCTTCTCGAACACCTGCTTTCCCTTCTGGATTGTTTCAGGCTCAGAGCAAAGGTCATCATTTCATTTCAATAACCTGATTTAGCAGATAGGAATAACTAAAATATTTTTAAACAAAGCAAGAAGTTAACATTCTTTCAAAACTGTAGCAATGCAGTTCTCATCCCTGCATTTCCTTCCCCTTCTTCTAAGAGAAGTAAAAAGAACAAAAAAGCCCAAGCTTCTGCCTTCACCAAAAGCTTTTATTTGCACATGACCCTATACTAACAAGCAAACATCTTTTCCTCCCACTTTACATTATCGAAACTTAAGCCTTCAAGTAACTCTGGGCAATACTTAATTTATTAGTTAACACATTCTTCTCAATCAGAAGCATCTAGCTGCGCTGTTCAGGTAATTCACTGAAAAATAAGTTTTGATGTGACGTGTAGAAGAGTGTGTCAATCATCCTAAGTATCACTTTGCTGAAGCACTGGCTATGAAAAATGGTCCATTTCCAAGGACAACTGTTCTACTTCGTCCTTCCCCTTATTGCTCAACCCCAGCTCTTACAAACTCCACAGCTCCACCACTCTGAAAGCAATTCGTAACCAGGTTCAGTCAACCAGCCCAACAACTCCTGTGGCATCCACAGCTGACTTGCCAACTTGGCTCATCTTGGCTGAACCAGATAAGAAAAAGGTTGCTCTCGCAAAGAGCTTGGACTGCGGATGGGAGGGGAAGGCAATAAAGCACTGGGAAACAACCTATGCTGTCAGCGACAAAAAATGAGGATGGCAGTCCACAAGCAGCTGGATGGGCACTCCTGCCAAGGAAACATCCAGGAATGACCATGCCCGCCTCTAACTCTTTCGCTAAAGGCACATTTTAAATAAAATTAGACTGGTGCAGGTTCTTGTGCTCACAAAAACATAGGTCTGGAGTTTAAATTGCAACTTTACCTCAGCTAATACAGCTTCACTGTTGAGTCTTACCTAAGGGCAAGCTAAGGGCCTGGGCAGATGTTAAATGAGCTGTTTAAGGATTTACAACCCATCACCTCCAGGACAGTTCACCACCCAAGTAAAACTTGCTTAGCCCAAACCTCCCTCCTGTGCTCCAGGGCACATCCACGCAAACTGCTGCTGTGTGGGTTTAATGGGATGTGTCACCAAGCCAGCAGGGAGGATACATACGCTGCTTCACTTACGAGTGAAAGAGCAGCTGGTGTGAGGCTGAAGCACCTTCGGTGTGCACCCAGGCTCTACAAGCACACGGTGTGTGAAAATAACAGAGCCAGCATCAAGGCACTAGCACTATTCTCCCATCTACTTAATAAATACCAGGCTTGTTCATGACAGTGTAACAGGTTCTCCAAAGGCAGTCTCGGTCAGAAAATACTGCTTTCTTCACACAGTAGAGGCTTCAGCCCACCTAGAGATCCTCATTTAAGGCAGCAAAAATGAACTCATCTAACTCCACAGTGATTTTTTTCTATTTCCTTTTTTTACTGCCATGTTTCATTTGTGCAGCATGCATGCATCAGTAGTCCTGGGTTTCCTCTCTCAAGGCAATGGGATTTTACTCAACTAGCATACTTGCAAGTACTAACTGCTACCATCTCACTCCTCAAACGCACAGATTTCACGTCATCATATATCAATAAATATCATCACAGCTTTTCTGTTTATGAAATCCAAAAGTACAAATGAACAAAATGCTTCTGAAGCCCACCTGAACACACAGCACCCATAAGAGATGCTTAAAACATTACAAACACCAGAGTCTAGACACAAAATATACTCTTCTAGTTATATTGCTTCAAAAGTATTAAACCTTTTCTGCAAATACCCGTTATAATAGAAAAAAACCATCTGCAAGTCCAAGCTCTTATCTTGTAGTTTGGCAAACGTTTTTCAATATTTCTTACTGTTGAGAATTATTTCTAGTCCAGTACCACTGAAACAAGATTTAATACATGTCATTTGAGGGACCATACTAAAAGACAATTATGTCTTTATAAAACTAAATGTTGCATAACATCAGCATTCATAATCAGATATATGTATTTCAGAAGTGCCCAAATAGGAAAATATTCTGCTAAAAGTAACTTCCTTGCTGCTTTTTTTCCTCTGGAAATCCCTTCATAGTCCATATTTAAATGGTCTAAATCAATGATTTCTGCATAAGAATCATGGCATAGTTTTGGTTAGAAGGGACCTTTAAAGGTCATCTAGTCCACCCCCCTACCGTGAGCAGGGACATCCTCAACTAGATCAGGTTGCTCAGATTACAGCCAGTACAGACAAAACTGTGTTTCACTTGATTGTTTCAAAAGCAATTTATTTCATTGCTGCTTTGAACTGATACTAAAACAAATACACTTTTTTCACCTAAATGGACCAGCACTTTTGAAAATGCTGTAAGCCATCCTCAGCAAACTTCAGAATGTTTTTCAACACAGAAAGTTTCATTTTCATTCATATGACTATAGCATCTTTTTTCTGTAAAGAAAAAAGGTCCCCAAATAGACACTTCCTCTCTACAGTTCCTTCTTTTCTCTTTTTGAAATAAACATTAGTTGGNAAAAAAAAAAAAGACCAAACCAGCAGGATGGCCTCTCAATAGCTCACCACCAAGAGTACCTGGAGCCTTTGCTGGGCTCACAAGCTGCCTCAGAGGCACTGCAAGACAGGGAAGTGAATTCTTGCAAAGTGGGCAGTTTGTGACCCTTTGCCCTCCACGACCCATAAGCTTCACAATTATTTTCTTGATAGTTAATACTCTCACTTGCATACTCAATTTACAGGCATCAGGAAAAAGCTTGAATAGCTACAGAGAGTAAATAGTGTACAGAGGCTCTGGAGATAGGAGAATGACAGCACAAAACAGAAAACTAAGTGGGTAACGTGACCACCACCTCTGAGGACAATGCCAGGCAAATTCTGTCATCAGCAGACAACGTGCAAGCCCTGGTGCCTTCAAAGACCCAGTTTTCTTGAAAGCTCTCCCTAAGAGGGTCATCTTCTGGTTGGAAAGACAGCCTCTACTGAAAATAAACCATGTTATCAAATCTTTGGGAAACTACTCTTGTTAGCTCCAAAATTATGTAGGGCAGCACATGTAGCAAGCACGATGAGGGGGAAAGTGACAGTATCCTTGTCGACTTGCTTTTAACTTGAAATTGAGCCTGGTTGGAAGGGCAAGTTAAACATTAATTTTCTGACAGTGGTCAGCACTGGGTATCACAAATTGTAACTGTAGTTTCACAATCATATTTTACTGCTTCTTTCCCTAGCTTCAACTTAAAACTGAATAAACACCAAGATAACTGCAAACTGGAGAACAGCAGAAGTGACTTTATACAAAGCCCAGAAGAGCAAGGTAGTTTTCTTCTAACCTGTCAGCTTTATTCACCCTGTCGAAGGATCTCATGAAAAACACAAGTAACTCTAGAGGAACATAGAGCATGACAAAACAGAATGTGCAGCCACAACAAGTAAAAATATTTCTTTCTCTCAAGAGCAGACAAAAATTTGAATCATCCAAGCTCATCCCTTTCTTCCAACACAGAAACTCAAGAGTTGTGTGGCGTGACATTTATACTGAGCCCATTCCACTTCAGAAGTCAAAGCACTACCATGCAAGAAGATGAAGGAAATGCAGAAGGAGCTCACGAGTGAAGTGAAGCAACTATTAGTACACTAACGGCAACATTCAAGAAGGGCAGTACATTCCCCTCAAAACAAAAATGTATTTGGGATATTCGCACAGAAATGTTGATGATGAGTTAAATATAGGGTGTTCTAGAAATAGACTAAAATGTCTAAAAATAGATGAAGACAGTGACATTCAATCCATCCCAAAGCAACTATTTCCCACAGTTTTCAACCTATGTACTTAGCATTCCTTAGCATCTTTTCCTCCAGTACAAAGAGAAATAACTTTTACTCATAAATTTAGGAATTTCAGGTTCTTTCCAGGCTAACAAAAATTTCACACTGAAGCCTGCTTGAACCTAGTACAAACTCACACATGACACAAGAGGAGTGATCCTTTCAAGGACAAATAAATGACCTGAACTCCAGCCCTCTGATTCAACACTGAAGACGGCTGACAGGTAAGGCCTAAAGCACACCAAGGTAACAATGTATAAACTTTGGTCCCTATCCAGTGGGATCCTCTCAGCACACGGACACAAGTGGGAAGTTCTGCCAAGGGACAGGCTCATATTGAAGAATAAATTGGTTTTACCTCCACATAGATTAACCAGGTCAGGTCAGCAAAGTGAAAACATCCAGAGCCTTTCACAGGGCTGCTGCAGACTTTTGATAAGCAAAAGACTTAAAATTCCAGTATGTATAGTCTCTGTCAACTACCTTATCTGTGAAGAAACACTTAGGTAAGATTTAAGAAAGCAAGATTTAAGAATGCAAATAATCTCTACAACACGTCAGTGGCATTAAAATCATAAGCACCGTAAATCACTGGCATATGGTAGCAAAGTTTCAGGGCTTATGGTGCAGATTGTAACCAAGGCTGGAAAGGTGAACTCCACCTCCTGCCACTCCTGTGCTGAATCACTGTGGTAGGGGAAAGTCCTTGCTCTTTCTCAAACACCCAACAAAAACTCCATCGAGTTACCAAAACTGTCAGTGAAAACAACAAAATGTGCAAGCAAAAGCTGAGAAATTTTTGCTAACACCTGCAAGAAGAAAAAGCTGTTTCGGAGATCAAAGCTTCTCCTCTGACACAGAGGGAAACCCTACATTTTTCTTTCTTTTCTGTCAGCTCACTGAGCAGAGTCCTGCCACAGTTCCTTCCCTTGAATATGGCTGTGCTGAAATACACTTCATGTATTCAGCTTTTTTCATATATCAAGTGTCCAAAAAGTAACACACACAACCGAAGTATGTTTGCAGCAATCCTGAAACATCAGGCTATACCAGGCCAACAACATTCTTCAAACCTGGATGTCTACATCTTCTCTTATTCTCATTTAAGAACCAAGACCATGGACTTGACAATTCTAATATTTAACGGATGAGAAAAGAGCACATTAGAAAACCAACACTTCTGTAAAAGCAGGGAACTGGAAATAATGTCCAAGATAATTGGCATCTAATGACACCACACCCATGGCTCTCTCAACAATCACAAACTCAACCCAAAGGGAAAGATCCCTGCCTTGGGTGTGTGGGGGGGGGGGAAGGTAGGAATTTTCTTCTTTTTTTGAGACAAACATGGGTTTCAGCTATACAAAAATTAACACCATTCCTCTGCACCTTCTAATCCACTTCTCTGCCTTCTAGATCTGTCCAAGCTGTCATCCGTAAGTCTTGGGAGGATTTTCAAATCACTTTTTTCTAGCTCCACCACTGTACCACAGATGCATCCGTAGCCCTGACAAAGCTCTTGTACAGTAGCAAGAGAGATTGAATATGGTAGCTTTTGCCTTCAAAGAGGAACTGCTCCTCTGTGAAGCCCTGATCAAGAGAAAGTAGCAGTAGCCACTTACCTTTCAGAACACAAAAAGCCTTCTGCCCAAGATAAGCAGCTGCAGCTTGGGTGGTGACTTAAAAAGAAAAACCTATAACCTCAAGTTTTTAGGGCTGGATGTTTCAACAGGGTCTGGTGCAAAAGAAAAAAGGGAGAAAAGAGATAAGGAAAGGGAGGGTCGTGTTCTACCAGTTGCAAGCAGAGAGCCCTAGGATCTGAAAACAAAAGTCATTATGATAAAAAGAAAGATGCAAATATTTTAAAGAATTTTTTCAGAAAAAAACTTCTATTACTAACTCAAAATATTTTTTCAAATGGTTCCTCTGTAATTTTATCTGTGATTTTTCAACATGTAGCAATGCACCAAATAAATCTCCCAAACACTTGCAAAACTCGTTGCTTTTAAAAAGAAAAAAAAAAAAAAGCAAAATGCAAAATGAAAAGATAGCGAAAACATTGTACTGTAAGATGCCGAGGGAAGATACGGCTCAACATTAGGAAGGCTGAAGACAAGAGCCTCACCCAAAACATGACCATTTACTTAATGGTTGCCTCCCTCTCTCCCTCCCCTGCAACTGATCACACAGTACCAAGCACGACTCCATTATAGTTCTCAGATACAGGCTCCAGACAGTAAATGAACCTGGAAAGTATTCCCCTGTGCACAACAGCTCAAGTGCCCTGTCATTTAATTTTCAGTAAGAAGATATCGAATTTGATTTCTCAAGTGACAGACTGAAATATAGGGGTTCAAAATTATACACTCAGACAAAATCTCTAAAGAAGAACGTTTTCGTTCAACAAAGGTGGAAACAGCGATTCTTTCTCAAAGTACTTTGCTGGAGTTCAAAAGTATATAATTAGGAGAATCAAGGTGGTTTTCATCCGCTGAAAGTTTAAGAAGCAATTTGACGCACCACAATTACCTCCAAGATTTTCTTCTCCCATTACAACTTCCACTAAGCCTATTTTCTAATTGGTCTGCCATGTTCACCATCACAGTAAGTTCCACTTCTTAATAATTTTCAGGGAAAGGTGAACACCTGGCCGCATAACAAATTAACTCCTTCTATTTTGAAACGACACCGTGGCGGCTGCCGTTAATGGCTCTGTGCCGGCAGAAAGAGAACTTCAATTTAAGGGCGCAGAGAAAGATCTGTCTTTGAAATGATATTTTAAATCTGCCATTTTAAAGTCACCACGGGCCGCACCGGCCGAACAGTAGTGGAGCGAAGGTGCCCAAAGCCGCAGCTCTGATATCCAGCACTTTCCCCGAATCGCTCTGGACCGTGCTCTGCTCCCTGCTAGCCGAGTCCAGGCACACGCAGCTTCAGAATAAATAAAATTCGTGTATTTTACAGTCCGCTGAGCGGCGGCCGGAGGGCTTAGACCGGCAGCCTGTCTGGCACCCCCGCACGCTTAAAAGGAGACAAAAGTATAAAACGCAGCAGAATTACAAACTAGCTGTCACACTTGCACAGCGCGCCGCTCCGAGCAGCACAGCCGCGGTGCCCTCTGCCCGCAGCAACAGGCTCCGCTTCAGGCAGCTCTCGGCGCTGCTGCCCCAGACGTCCCTTTACTCACGGCCCAATTTATATTTCGCTTTTCCCGGGCGCTGCGCTTTTCCAGAAGTTCCCTCTGCCCCGCAGTTTCTCCCGACGGCTGCGGAGCGCTGCCCCGGGCGCGGCCGCCC
>VZTB01006818.1:17814-32191 GCA_013397245.1 Thryothorus ludovicianus | reverse complement strand
ATTTAAGTGCCTGCATACAAATGGATGCAGCATGAGAAATAAATAAGAACTGGAAATGTGTGTGTTTGCAGGGCCATGATTTTATTGCAGTTGCTGAGACATGGTAAGATTGCACACATGACTGGAATATTGCCATGGATGGGTATGATGGGAATCTGCTTTTTATAAGGACAGGTCAAAGAGGTGAGGTGGTAGAGTTCCCCATTATGAAAGAGAGTAACTGGAATGTATCAAGGTCTACCCAGCTGAGAATTTATGGGTAAGAACTGGGGGACACACACAGTTTTGGAGACATTCTTGTGGCTGTTCACCATAGGCTACATGATCAGAAGAAAGAAGTTGATGAGGCTTTCTGTGAGCTGTTAGAAATAGCCTTGTGTTCGCAGGCTCTGGTTCTCCTGAAGGACTTCAACCACCCTGGTATTTGCTGGAGGGAGAGCACAGCCCAGCACACACAGTCCAGGAAGTTCATGACGCTTATTGAAGATAAATTTTTCATGCAAGTGGTGGAAAAGTCAGCAAGGAAAGGCTTGTTGCTGGATCTTATATTAACAAGAAAGGAGTACCAGTTGAAAACATAAAGGTTGGGGACAGCCAACCCTAACAATTCCGTGATTCTATGATCTGTCACCGAAGTATACAGGTACAGCTCTTCTGCAGGAGTACATCATCCCTTAGTACAGAAGTGCCCTGTACAGCCCACACTCCTGAGAGCTACAGGTACAGTCATATTCACTGTGCTTGTTACAGATTAATACCATGCCTATCTAAGCCCTACTGTGTTATTTCCCAATTGCATGTATAATTCTGAGTTAAAGGAACTTTTGCTGTGTGACTGAAACATTTGAAAGTTGCTTAAACATTCTTGGGACATACTGGTGAACACTAGGGTTTCAAACGCCAGCTTAACCAAAAGGATCCTTTTGTTACTTTTTTCCTTGTGGCAGCACTAGGGTTCATTCTGCGTGTCAATCAAGACTGCCATTTCACTCATTTAGAAATAATCTTTTCAGAAAGAGTCAGCTGGCTCAAACATTTCAGTAACATCTTTGTTTGCCTTTTAATAACCATTACTGAGCAGTCCAGTGTGGTGGGTTTACATTCTGTCTCTTTACAGTATCACACTGCAGATAGTAATACAGTGAGTCTTTTAACTGGGTTAGAAGGGGGAAGGGGATAAGACCAGGCTCTCTAGAGATGAGCCTGGGGCTGGCATGCCAGAGTTGGTGCAATGGACAGCCCAGCTGAAGTGCACCTACACTAAGCACGTGGATAACAAACAGGAAGAGCTGGAAACCATTGTGCAGCAGGAAAGCTATGACATATTTACCTTCATGGAAACTTGGTGGAATGACTCTCATGACTGGAGAGCTGCAATAAATGTCTATAAACTCTTCAGAAGGGACAGGCAAGGCAGCAGAAGAAGGTAGGGTAGCACTATACATTAGGGAGTGTTTTGATTGTATTGAAAGTGATGAAGATGAAGATGACAAGGCTGAGTGCCTATAGGCACAGATCAGGGCAAAGATCAGCCGGGCGGGTGGTGGGAGTCCATTAAACCACCCAGCCAGAGTGAACAGACTGATGAGGCAAGCACTGGCAGAAGTCTCACAGTCTCCAGCCCTAATACTTGTGGGCAACTTCAACTTGCCAAGTGTCTGCTGGAAATACAATACAACAGAGAGAAAGCAGCCTAGAACGGTTCCTGAAGTGTGTGGAAGACAATTTGTTTACACAACTGGTAAATGAGCCTACTAGAGGAGGTGCCCTGCTCGACTGGTTGACTGTGAGCAGAGAAGGACTAGTGAGTAATGTGGTAATCGGCTGTCTTGGACAAAGTGACCATGAAATGTTAATTTTCAATACTGGGTGAAGTAAGGAGGGGCACCAGCAGAACTTTCACCTTGGTCTTCCAGGAGGCAGACTTTGGCATGTGTAGGAGTTTGATTGACAAGAGTCTCTTGGGACTCAGCTCTGAAGAGCAAAAGAGTCCAGGAAGGCTGGATGTGTTTTAGAAAGGAATTCTTAAATATTCAGAAGAAGGCTGTCCCCACATGTAGAAAGACAAGTTGTCAGGAATAAGACTGACCTGGTTAAAAAGAGAACTTTGGCTGGAACTTAGTGAAAAAAAGAAATCTATTTTCTCTGTAAGAAGGACCAGGTAACTTCACAGGACTATCAGGATGCAGTGAGGCCATAGAGGGAGAAGATTAGAAGGGCCAAAGCTTAGCTAGAACTTGATTTAGCGTTCAATTAAGGACAATGAAAAAACTTTCTATAAATAAATTGGCAGCAAAAGGAGGGCCAAGGAGAATCTCCATCGCTTGTTGAATACAGAGGGTAGTGTAGTGACAAAGGATGAAGAGACTGATGTATTTAATGCGTTTTTGGTCTCAGTCTTTAATATCAAGATCAGTTTTCCATAGGATATGCAACCCACAGAGCTGGAAGTTAGGGATAGGGAGCTGAGTGAAGCCCAAACAATCCAGGAGGAGGTGGTTAGTGACCTGCTAATGCCAGTTAGACACAAGTCTATGCGGCCTGATGGGATCCACCCCATAGTAAGAGGGAACTGGCAGAAGAACTTGTCAAACCCCTCTCAATCATCTACCAACAGTCCTGGTTAAATGGAGAAGTTCCAGCTGACTGGAGATGGGGATTAGCCACTCCTGCTGTGCCTGCAGTGAGGGGACAAAAGAAAATGGCCTTAACTGAGAAAGGAGAGATTCATATCACTAATTAGAAAAAAAAAAAATCACTTCCAGGTGGTCAGGCACTGGAATAGGTTGCCTGGGGTAGATGGTGGAGTTGCCATCCCTGGCAACCAAGTGTTCAATAGGCATCTGGGTCTAGTGCTGGTGATGTGGTTCAGTGTTTTAGGGACTACAGTTGTAGTTCTGGGTGGACAGTTGGACTGGATGATCTTGTAGGTCTCTTCCAGCTTTGATGATTCTAAGGCAAAGAATGCTGTGGCTGAGACAAAGGATAGAGAATAGGCTTTTTAACAAATCAAATTATCTAAATCTAAGTTAGTCCATTCCCAAGTGCCACTTGTAATTACTCTATTCTGTGGCTGATTTATTTATAACTGTAGGGTTGCAATGGGAACAAAACATTGGGTCAAATTCTGACCTCAGAATATAAATCTAGAATCATTTTGCTCTGATTTTTTCAATTTTGATGGCATTACTTTGAGTTCTTTCTCTGTAATTGAGGTCAGAATCTGTTCTCTTCTACCTAATTTTGAGCACAAGGAGCAGCAGGATGTATGTTCAAAATAGGGCTGCAGGCACCTCAATATACACCTCTGAGGTGCCTTGAGGCTGACCAGGGACAGACAGACAGACAGACTGACAAGCTCTCTAAGGCTGAGGAGTATAGGTAGCTCACTACACAGCTATCAGTTGCTTTCAGTGATACTAGGAGATGCTTTTTATCTCTTTAGGACACTGTGTCAGTTTGTAAATCAATTTTGCCAGAGTTGTAGAGAAATCGGAGAGCCTGTGTGTGCCCAAATAATATATTTGTGATAGCAACATTATTTCACTGTTTTTTCAAGAGTAAATTAATCAGATAAAACTCCACAAAATAGGAGAAACTCTGCAACAGCAAGTGAAGCCATGCAATTTATCTGAAATCTTGATTCATACAAGGAGCAAGTTTATTATGAATCCTCAGTTGTTCTATACCAGCTATTTTTTTAATGACTCATTTATATGTTGTCAGATTGACTGTGTAATGCATCTAAAAAAAATGGAAGTCCTCTCTTGCAGCAGAAACACTGCTTGGTGGCTTTTGCACTTACTGCTTATAATTGTGAAGTGGGAACATGGCCTGAAGAGAAGTTAAATGATTTGTCAGCTTCGTTTATCCAGATCACTTTAGTCAGTTAATACAGAAGTAGGAATGTCTTCATTATAGCAACATTCTTCAGTAAAAATTATGTGTCAGCCCTTTGTAGGTGAAATTAATTATTCTCCATTTTGGGACATATCTACTCCAGATTAGAAAATACAGTGCTTTTGAGAATTCATCTCTCAGTTCAGCAAACCAGCTTACAGTGAAAAGTGCCAGTTATTCCCCTTCCCCTTTTTTTGAGACTTGACATTTTCTTGGGTATATTTTTTAATTTATGGGTATATTTTACAGAAATATAAGGCAGGTTGCTGCTGTAATCATTCCTGAATTTAACCATGCTCTGATGGCTGGAATGTGAATATGATCTTCTTTGTTAATGAGCAGCTCTCTGGGGTTTCTATTATGTTTTTGATAGATTATGTTTATTTTTCCCTTGGAAATAACAACAATTTTTCTAATACAGGTGTTTGGCAAATTGCGTGGAGTTATGATTTAAACATTGCCAAAACTTCTATCCATACTGTCATTTCTGTAATTTAACTATGTCTCAGTTCATGCCTGAAGCATTCAAGCCTTCTCCTCCATGACCTTCCATAATAGCTTTAGCATTTAAATGAATGGATTTGACAAAAAAAAAAGCTACCATTTCTTAAGAAGATAAAGTAGCTGTGCTTTGATAGATGCAGCTGTTTTTCTGATCCTTGGTTTGTACATCAGGAATAAGAAAGGCAGCACTGCATCTCTACAAGCTACTTAAAATTATTTCAAAAAGATTTTGAAATGTCTGGTGAACCCAGTACAGGCCAAAAAAACCCCAAGACATTTCCCAACATTATCTGCACCTCAGAAATGGCAAATGCAGAAGCAGTTCAGGGGTACTTCTACAGGCTGATGTGTTTCCCTACTCATGTGCTGATGGACACACCAATGTTCACATCCACAGTGGATATATCCTGGTAGCTCTTTGGCCAGGGATTCCAAAATAAGGTGCATGTTTGTGTTGATCAGATGCAGACTGGTTACAGCCACAGTTGATAATTTATGTCATCTGTAATAAAAAGCCTGGTTTTCGTATGGAAATTCTCTCTATATGTCCTCACATCACCCTCAGTGAAACAGGGAAATTTGTCCATTAATTCACCACACTTACGAGTGCTGAGCAATATTTAACAGGAGGCTAAAATTTGAAAACTGAAAAGCTTGCACAAGTGTTAATTTAGTATCTTCATCTTCTTTCAATAGAAATATTTTTCTTGTTCAGAGCATGAACTGGGCTTTTAGGCAGTATGGAAATGCTTGGCTGTGAGGGGTTTTTTATATTTTAAGAAGCAATAGCTGCATTTATGTGGTTCAAATCCAACTAAAGTATGGTTTTGATGGCTAAAAAATCAGGAGACTGTGCAACAAAGCCATGTAGCAGTAAAGTTCCGAGCATGCCACTAAAGTCATTAGACCTTAAGAGAGACAATCATAGAAGGAGATGAAATTTTAAGATTTTGGGGACAGCTTATTGGCACATCATTCCATGCCGGATCAGTCTTTTGTGGAGAACACCTCTGAAGAAATTATTCTTGTCCCATTATTGATGCCTAACAGTTTATTAGCAAATTGTGCTTTTACAGCTGCTTTGGAGTCTCCAACTACAAAGAAGCCTAAGTTTAAAAGTATTTTGAAAGAATTCCTGTATCTCTTCAAGAGATTTTCTATTAAATGAGAAATCAAATTGGTACATGTAACTGGGATAAAGTTGAAAGCAAAAGGGTCCTTCTGTCAGTTTTTTCCAATTTGTTATTAAATTTGATGCTGTGAAATGCCACTGTTGAATAACGTGACCAGGAAGAGTGTGTTACTTCTAAGAAGTTCTCTGTATGTATCACTTTGGGGAACAGTTATTGCATGATGTAAATCCTTTGATGTTAATAGTTTGATGTGCACAGCAGTGAAAATCATCTTTCTGAATGTTACAATACTGGATGTATTCAATAAATTATACATGGGAAAAAACCAACTTGTTCCTGTCAGTCTTGATCGATTAAAGTTGTTTAGGTATTTGGCTATCCTTAGTGATTTCTGTCAAATAAATATATGCATAAAGTGTTCTTCTGGATTGGAAAGGTTGCCTAGGAAGTCATAACCTAGTTTGCGGTTGCAATCTCACACTTGGCTGTAAAGCTTTTTTCCTGGGGGGATGACAGGGTGGTTATGACAACCTTGCCTTCTCTATTCACAGGTGTTCCCTTTCCAAAGAACTTTCTCCAGATCTGCAAGAAGATACTCTGTCGGCTTTTTCGGGTGTTTGTTCATGTCTACATCCATCACTTCGACCGTATCATCCTGATGGGGGCTGAGGCCCACGTCAACACCTGTTACAAGCATTTTTATTATTTTGTGACAGAGCTCAACCTCATAGACCGCAAAGAACTAGAGCCTTTGGTAAGTGGGGTCAGGGCAAAAGCTCTGGGAACTTTCTCTCCTCCTTTCAGCAAAACGTTCTCATCCTTGTTGCAGTGAGTTTCCTTTAGGAACAAGATCTGTCATTCAACAGAGATGATTTAAAGGGATGAACTCTGCCTCTCTGCATAGACCCATTCCTTCTGCTGCAGTATTTGTGAAATCCTCAGTGGGCTATGTAGAAAGAGAAAAGTGGAATGTATATTATATGGAAAAATACAAGGTGGAAAGTATTGGCATTTGAAAATAGAAGTTCATTGGTCTTCTGTTTCTTCCTGTACTGCATATTTATGATATAATTTTATTCTGTCTGTTTTCACTACTCAGTAGCAGCACGGCTGTAGCTCATAGCAGTCACTTAAATGCATGCAAAGGGAACAGTTATCTATATAACCATGAGTTGTGAGGGGTTTTAAGTCTTTAAGTAGGTGATTGTGAAAGTATTGAGTGTGATAGATCCAGAGTATGCTCTGAATATAAGTGAGATAGATGAAGTGAGACAGAGGTTCAGATAATTAGCCATGTAACAAAACCAGACACTTCCTTGTGGACTGAAATAGATTAAAATTAAAATCATTGTTTCCAGAAGCAAGGGCACAGAAATGAAAATGTTTGTGCTATTGCTTGCAAATGCAAATATAGAAAGTATAATCAGAGAAGGAAAAGTAAGAGACAATTCAGAAAGCGTTCAAATCCTCACTGTGGGTGTTTAGCCACCTTTAAAAGGAATCAGGGAGAGATTTCTCCATAGGAAAGAGTTTGGGATATACTGTATCATACCGTCTATTAGGAAGTGCTGTAATCACTGGGTTTTATTTTTTCTTTTATTTTATTTTTTTTTTGCATAGAATCACAGGACAGCTGAGGTATTGGCTGGCACCTGTGGATATCATGTAGTCCAAATCCCTGTGTCACCTAGAAAGGGCACCCAGGACCACATCATGTTTTAGTTGTTTCAATAAAGGCACATTCCAAGGCCGTGTATAGCATGGTTGGTATGAAACAATTCTGAAAATGTGGTGAAGTGATGTTTGCCTGCATTTCTACAGGAATTGGAGCTGTTGGAGTTGCGGTTCTTGTATACACTTACACTGATTGGAAGACAATCCGTGAAGAAAGACAAAATGTATCATCTTGTTTTCTACAGTTTGCAAGGCCCACTGAAAGACACTTAATTTGTTATGTGTTGATAAGCTGAAATGTATCTGTGGGTTTTTTCTGCATAGGAGAATTTAATGTGCTATATAAATATGTCCTATGGGATAGAAGGCAGCCCTGCTAAATAGAGTTTTTCTGCCAAGCTAGGTTAGCTATTAAATACTGAAGGTGAATCATAAACAAGATACAAGTCATTGTATCGGAGATAGGAATAGAGGTGATATTAAGTCTCTTACAAGAGCTTTAGAATACAGAGGGGACAAAAATGGTTTAATGCTGCAGTTAGTGGTTTTCAATATCCCTGGACAAAGCTGACACATGAAGGTTTGAGACCAGAGTGGTGCAGGACATTACTCAAGTCCAGCAGCAGAGCAAGATGGAAATGTGCTACAATTGGTGTGTGCTTTCCTTTTGTATTCCTCCCTTCACAAAATTATTCTTATGATCACTGTATGATTATTAACTTTGCTGGGATTCACCATCTCCCAAATAAATGTTTCACCTGCTTTGCTCTTCCTGTCTTTGACTCGAGTGGGTGTCAGCAGTGTGGAAATGCAGAAAAAAAACAAACATACCTGTATTTTTCTCTTCAGCTGAGCAAGGAGAAGGCAGAGAATTGCCAAATAAAGCAGGCATTAAAAATAGTCTTGAATTTTAATGTGGTAGTTGAGGACAACCTGTGGACTGCCAGGTTCACCATGAAAGGAAATAAGCCTGCTTTATCTCCCTTAATTAGAAAATGGGCCAAGAGATGATTAAATAAAGACAGCCACATGCTTTAATAAATGGGAAGACAACTGATTTATCAACATAACTTTAAGAAGGGATAATAATTAAGGAAGTTGGCAGTAGATAAATCATAATATTAGTCTACAGGACTTATGCTCTATGTTTAAAATAGATTTTATCACAATTTTGCAACCCAGTGCAGCAGTTATAAAATCAAATGAAGCAAATAATTCAAACAAGGTCCTTCCGTCCATCTGAGAGTTGCATAAGTTGTCCTTTCTGCAGTCAAAGAGGTGGTTGTAGTTTAAAATGCTACATACATAATTTTCCCATACCCATACCATAGCAGGTTAATTTGACAGATTCTTGAGTCTTTCACAGAGTTGTTTTATATGGAAAGATGAAAAGAGGAAACTAACATGGTCACTGAACTCACAGGGGGTCCTGAGCAAAAAAAACAAACAAACATGTCCAAGTGGTTAATTTAGGGAAAAATAAGACATCTGAAAGTGTATGATTTTTTTTCTGCAGCCAGCAGACAGACAAGGTAGCACCATAAGAGCTCTCAGAATACCTTTAAACTATGCCTCCATGGGGAAGCCATGGGAAAACATACTTAGATTTAAGATGTGTTATTTGTAATGTGCCATTACCCTGTGTGGCCATCTTTATTTTCCCACTGCCAGTAGTTCATCTTAATTCACTTCTGAGCCTCTTCCAATGACCAAAAAGCATAGGCATGGGGTTGCCTATTACCGTCATCCCACCCTCAGCCTTTGTAGGTGACAGCTTGTCAAACTTCAAACACAGCATCTAAATATACTTTTAGGTGAGAATCTTTATGCAGCTGTCTCAGCACATACATTTATTGTTCAAACAGTAGCCTAGCTATGGCAAGTATAGCCCCTCTACTTTTGTCCTGTGACCTCTTTTCTCTGGCAATGCATTCTATAGCATGTAAGACTTAAATACACAACATAACTTTATAAATACATCATGAGCAAAGCAATCTTGGTTCATAGAATTTACTTAATTTATTGCCAGTTAACAAAACCTTTGACTACTGATCTGTATATTACAGAGAAAAAAGACAATTAAACAAAACAGTTGGCAAAGAAACACCTTTCTTCCCAGGCTCTAATTCAATAAAAACTTCTTCCTGCTTGCAGGTCTGCACTCACCTTGAGCTTGCTGGGTTATATTCAGATACTCCTAATCCCTTTGTTGAAGTGAGGGGCAATGCAGGAGACTTGGGAGGTGTCTGTTGCTTCTTGCTTCTTACTTGTGTTCCTCCACACCAGCATGGGTTTACTGTGGGACGCAGTGTCCCTGCTCTCACCCATGGCCCACAGTCCCTTCAGGGTCCTGTCTGCTCTGGCACACAGCCTTTCCTTCTGAGAATATGTCTCCAACCACATCCCAACACTGCCACCATTTGTCTTCTCCTCTAAACAGCTGCTGCTTTCTGAAATACCTATCAGCAGAGGCACCATGTGCTTCCCTAGCAGAAATTTGGGTATACAGTGGGTTTATTGCAGTGGTGTTGGGGGCAGATGGAAGTAGCTGGCTGGAACAGGACAGTACATGACCTCCTGCCATCATAACCCACCCCCGCTATCCCCTTGCCACCAAAACCCTTCCAGTAATGCCCAGTACAAAGCATCCTCGTCTAAATAAGTCATATGTGTTCTGTTGGTTAAAGAGTTACTTTCTAATTCAGATTTTGTTTTAGGGTTTTTTTGCCTATCTCTGAGTAATAGGTGTCTTGATCAGTCTTCTTCTGTGAAATATAAAAATATTTAGCATTTGTCAGGAGTCTTGTGAGCTCGAATTTAACAGTGTTTGCAAAATACTCTGGTGCCATAAAATTAGAGTTGTACCAAGAGAAGAGCTTGCTCCTGGTTCTACCTCTTACCTTCAGCACCAAACTGGATCCTTGCCACATTAAAAAAAAAAAATAAAATGAGAAGACCAAAGGTTTCTGTGTTCCTTAACTTGGTGTTTGCTGATTTGCTTCCCTGTTGCTCTAGGAGTTACACTGGTGGAAATGGGAAGTGAGCAAGCTTTTAGGAACCTGCTCTGCTGGGGTCTGATGGGTCCATCTGTCAGAGGAGGGGAAGAGCATCTTCGGTCATAGGCTTGCCAAGCTGGTGAGGAGGCCTTTAAACTGAAGGTGCCAGTTGGGGGCGGAACCAAAGTCCACCCCACTCCTACTAGTTTGATAGCAGTACCAATCAGTTAGTTTGCCAGAAGATTCCTAAATAACTGGAAACTATTGATGGTAGTGTAATTTTCTTCTGAGGTCAGGGATAACAGACAGCAGAATACAGTAATCTGTTTCTCGTATTCTTCTCAAGTTGTTTTTTTTTTTTAATAATTCATATTCTATGAAAACATTGAGCTTTTTCTCAAAGTAATTTTTATAAACATTTTTTTCATAAGAACACAAATTAAAAATTACATTTGAATGACAAAAAAATAGAGAAGGGTACTGCTTACATGCACTGTTCTTACTCTTGAAATGTTGGTTTCATTTAGATGCAGAGAATATCAGCCACAATAGCAACTGGCTAGAATTGTGGCTGGAAGTGGTGACCATCAGTGGAGCTGAGTGTATAAAAATGGTGAAGCTGCTAATTGCCTTCATGAGCATGGACTTCATCTGCAGGATAAACTAGGACATTAGGATTTTCTTGCCTCACTATTCTTAGTTAAAGCTTCCATTGGGTATATAGCATGATTGATTTCTGAAAACATTTTCATCTAATACTTGCAGTTGCTTAAAAGTAATTATAACATGGAAGTCAATATACCAAATCATGAAGTCTCTGTTTTTACATGAGTTCCACCAAGTCTCCTGTCTATTTCAAGATGGGCCAGTTAACAGAACTGTAGTCATATAGTGCTCAGGTGAACACTTTAGAATTTCTCTTTTCTGCTTTTTGTTTTTCCAGACCTCATAAATATCACTCCCCCAGCTCCATAAGCTCTTGTCACTCTGCCTCTGTGCATGAGGCCAAAGTAGCTACTGGTAAATGTCTAATATATGTCTTTTCACTAAATAATTAGGGACTTCGCTGCATCTTTGTAGAAACCATAAAAAAATATTTGCTCATCAGGCAATTGATTGACAGAAATGCCACAGATGTAGTAGAAATGCTATAAACATAGCATGTCTGGAACTAGCTTCATTCACTGTAGAAAACTCAGCAGTAGCAGGTTTAGCTAAACATGGCAAAATACTGGCATTTTGACACAGGCATGCTCATATGAAGCACAGCTGAGTGAAACAGGATGATTAGAAGAGACTTTTTATGCAAACAAAATTTTCAAGCATATATTTTAAAATAAAAATATTCCTTTTTTTAATTCACTGGAGTTTTTTCCAAAATATTGTTTTGTCTGCTTAGTTACTTCTTTATATTTATGGTGGAAATTAGAATTTTCACTTTTCCAGTCCATATTCTTTGTATATCCACTTTCAGTCTTCATGAAAGCAGTGAAGATATCCACAAATTAGTAGAGTCTGAAAGAAAAATTATTTATCAGTAAGCATAGGAGAGTTTGAGCTCAAGAGTACAGGAGAACTAATTTCATTATAGTTGCTGTGTTCTTGCTGTCACTATCCTTTATAGCTACCCAGGTTTTGTTTTTTTTATCTTTATGCTGCTGCTCATTGCCATCATATCTTTTCAAGGTTTCCTGTGTTACAGCACTTAGAAGAAGCAAGACAACAGTAATATTAAGACAGTGTTTTAAAGATACCTCCAGCTTTTTATCCTTCCAGACTTCCCAGTGTGTTGTGTGTGCTGCCTGGATGGCTTAAGCTTTGGGAAGGGAACATGTAATGTTTAAGACTTGTTCAGTCACTGCTCCCAACTAGAAAACAGTTGTTTTTTTTCTTTCAGAAATGCAAGAAAAAAGCCCCAACCAACCAAAATACCCAAACAACCTAGCATTTCCTGCCGCCAGTCCAGTTCTGGTGTTAATATCCGATGTGATTTTCTTAACATTGTACAAGTAGTGAGGATTTCTCAAGAAATGGATCTGATCACTGACAAAAGAATAAACCAGTTATAGATAAATGCTGTCTTTTCCATGTCCTGAAGAAAATTAGAAGGAAATTGAGAACTCTAGGACTTAATATTGCTGAAAAATAGAATTCTCAGTTCTGATCCTTGAAGAAATCAGAGCCTTAAGATGCACTGCCATGCTGGATTTTCTGAATGTATTTCTGGCACACATTTTTAGTGACTGTGGCATCAGCTGCTTTGCTTGCACTGAACTGAAGACAGAAGGAGTCTCCTAGTGAGATTTTGCTTAACTGTTAAAAAAATGTGTTTGAATTCCTTCCTTTAGCACTTAAAAGCTCCCTTCAGTAGTCTAGCTGTCATAAGGCAATTGTGAAGAGAGTATTAAGAAGAAATTTCAGAAAAACTACTTTACTTAACTGAAAGTATGTGGGTTTTTTTTAATTTGAACAGTACTTGTTGAGTGACTGTTAGTGTTGAGTGTTGTATTGGACTGTTACTATTCTCTCTAAACCCGCAAAAACCAAAAAACTGAGAAACATCAAGCCAACTTTTCCTAATTGTCAAAGATAAAAAAGATCTCATGTCACATGAAGTTAGAATTTCTGCGAAATAAAAGAGAAAGGAGGAATGATGTATTTATTGTCTCATTTAATTAGATCTATTAGTGTATAAAATAATTTATGCAAAATACCCACTATATGCAACAAAATTATAGTTCATAGTAAAAAACTAACATGTCTCCTGATAAATATTATGCAAAATCTTTTGCTAAATTCAGTCGTAGTGTTTTCTTATTCACTCTGCATTACTTCAGTGTGAAAAGCAACACATTTCAAGTCCATTTAATAGGGTAAGGTAACTAAACCCAACTTTTATTTCACTGTTACAGAAGACAAAAACATGCATAAGGTGAAAATACCTCTTTGGAATATGATATGTTAAGCAAATCAGTCATCCAAATGCATATTCTTCGTATTTAGCTAGGTGTAACTTTACTCATGGGTATATTTGACAGGGTAATGTCCTGATCCTGTTCCTGCTTGGAGTCAGTTGATAAAATACCTTTGTCATCAGTGATAAGGGGTTACATTTGCAGACAGGAATATTATCTTTGTCCTGCAAACATCACCAAACAAAATTCAGGAGGAACCAAATAGGATTATTGTCAGCCTCTCTTTTGCTTCAGAATAACTACTCTGAAGCCAAAGAGATTGTCTGAGAGATTAATTTAATGTTGTGCATCATGATAATTGAGACTCATTCATGTGGGAGACATCATGAAACTTAACAAAGGAAATGCCTGAATCATCAATATAACCACTGGACAGCATTACCAATCTGTTGGATTTTTTCAGTCAGGATATAGAGAGAGGGGCAATGGAAGAAGTAGAGGAACATTTTTAAAATAACTTTGAAGGGAACAATTTCTAAATGACTATTCAGGGTATGGTTATAACTGAAACTTCCATTAAAAAAAAAAAAAGAGTTTTGTAGATGACTTTACTGCTACAATCCTGTTGTCAGCCTGGCTATCCTAATCAATCTGAATACAGATTGGTTGTGCAGTATGGAATAGACCTCATGATTGGTGTTATTCCATTGTAAACGGTTTCTTTTGTCATCAGAATACAGAGGGCTTTGTCCACATGTTAATTATTTGTTAACTATTGAGTTGTTTGTGAAGAAAGCAGCAAGAAAAAGCTGCAGATATCATAGCCATTTGTGTTATGAAGAACAGATCTTTCTCTTCTTCATCTTCCTATTCTGCAGTTGTGATTTGAGCTACAAAAAGACTGTGAACTGCCTGCATTGGTGCATCACTGGGCCCTTCTGTGTGAATGTAGCATTCCCTGTGGCTGTGGCTTGCTTTTCTGTCCCTGAGAGTAGGAAGGAGAAAGGTGTGTCTGTGGTCTGTGTCCCAGTGATGTTTGTGTTTGCTCAGCTGAGCCTTCTAGTCATGAACCTCAGATCAGGTTGGATTGGACTGTTAGGGTCCATAAAATGGAAAGCCTGTTTGTGTGTCACCTTTCTGCACAACACTGTATATTGCTTCACAGCATGGTTGAACAGATTCTAAGTTCCTTACCTATGAGAATGTGGTTAATGCTGGGCAATGAGGTTATCTTGGTTTGTGTGGCTTTTTTTTT
>VZTB01006818.1:3897-17797 GCA_013397245.1 Thryothorus ludovicianus | reverse complement strand
TTTGGTTGCAGTATTTGGAGACATGACTCCCTGTGGAGTCAGTAAGCTTGGCAAGTGGATTTGGCATGGTGCCTGCTGCTGGCATGTCTGTGCTTTTCACTTGGTCAGGTCTTCCAGGCTGAGGAGTGCCTCCAGGCAAGGTATCCCTGCCTATCAACTGGTAATGCTTCTTTTCTGTCCGCTTATCTGCTGACACACTTGTATATACATTTAAAAACCTCATTGTGTGTAAAACCGTTGTCAAAGGGTTAAAACAAGATGTTTCCACATTGTGTTGAGGCTTGCTAACTGGCAGCAAGGGGGAGATGAGGAGAGGGAATGTCAAGCAATGCTTTGTTTCATTCTGGAGAACTGGAAGTGAGGATGGGACCCAGGCACTGAAGGAGGATTTGAGTCTTTAAAACAACACTGGTTTTAGTGAAGGTCATTATTGCATTTATTTTTTTTTTTCTGGTGTTTTTATAGAATACTATTATTTATACTATTTTTTCTCTTAATTTACTTTCTCATCATCTTTTGCACAGGAGGGGCATCTGACTTCTATTACATACTGGTACATACAAAGATGACGTTTCTTTGAAGGGCTTTTGCCTTGTGTTTTGCCTGCTATATATTATACTCACACAACACAATTTTCTTAGAAGAACATCAGTTTTTATGAAAAACTCATTCTTCTTGTAATCCATTCAGATACAATTGATACCTTACCACAGGTAAATTTGGCATGTTACAAAGAGAGTTCCTCAGCTAATCCTGGCTATGTTTCCTTTTTTCCATTCTTCTCCTGCTGCATTTAAAAGTGAACTAAGGATTAAAAATTAAAACAGGTGTAGATTTATATGCTGAATGTATCTGAAGAATGTCTGGTCCTCTCCCCTCCATAATGCTCCAACATAAATTTCAGATATAAATATTGATTACTTTTTAAAATATTTCTTTTTTCCCTTCATCTGTGAAATCAAGTTGGTATTTAAAAGTATTCAAGAATGCGTTCTTCTATGAAATGACAAATACCGACAAAACAGATAGATTCCTGGTACTTACAGAGTGGCTTGCTAGCTTTAATTCCAGTGAGTAAGTAAAGACTTCAAGGAAAAAGAATAGCAAATGTTTCTCTTTATGTTCCTTAGAAGTGAGTTCTGTGTTAAATTCTCCTCAGTTACAGGGTCTTGGGCATATCCAACATATCAAATGGGTCCAGGCTTCTAGTTTGGATTTTGGATTTGAAAAACAGCATCTACTTCTGCCTTCATTTTTCTGAGCTAACTGTGTAATCCAGAATTGAGAGCAGGAGCAAGTCTGAATGTAGCAATGCAGAGTAATGCAATGGAGTGCCTTGTAATTAGTTTTCAAGAGGAAGTACATCTGCTCTCAGAAGCTCTGGTATGGAGAGTTTCTCTTAATGAGCACAGAAATACTTTGAAAGTTTTCAATATGTTTTCAAGTGTGCATGTGTGCCTATCTGTGTCTCTGTGTTTTATTTTCTGATTCCCTTGTCTGTCTAGCCTTTATACTTCATTCAATATCCCAATGGGACTAGGTATCAGAGTACCTTAATGCAAAGTGCATTTCCAGTTTTCCTGCCTCCTAAGAAGAGTCAGTTAATAGGTAGTTGTCATTTGCCATGTTTGGGAAATACTCTCATGTGCTTTAAATCGATGCTTGTTAATCAAGAACATACTTCTACATCTTTCCCAATTTAAAATGAATAGTGATGTTTCAGAGAAGCACAAACACAAGAAGACTCAGGAGACCCTGAAGAACATTGAGCTTTTTGTTAAGGACAGTGCTCACCTAAGGCTATGCAGCATGAATAACTAAGGATCAGATCCTTGGTGAGGTTTGAGAGGGACTGTTGTGCAGAGTTAAATGGAGGGGAGAAGGTGTCGTAAGTTCTCTAGTGCCCACCAGAATCAGTGAGAGATGTGCCAGCAGGCTCGGTGAAGAGTGGGTGGTTAATTTTTGAAGGTAAGTACCTCAGAGGGGGCAGAATTTGGCAAGTAGAAGCATCTTGCTCAGTAACAGGCTCAGCAGCACACAGCATGCCTCCTGCTGCCACCCAGCCAAGACTGGACACTGTGGGCATGACCCCTCCTCTCCTTCTCACCAGCATTTTGAGTGAACTTTTTCTTTGCCAGCATCCAAATTATATCAGTCTCTTTGAGAAAGCATTTCCTGGTTGTTTTGTGAATTCTTCCAAGAAAATAACAAGTAGAAGTGGGTCACTCCCACAAGGCTTGCTCCAATTCACTATCACAGTGACATGGAGTTTTTATTTTTTTAAAGCACATTTAATTCACTGTCTTTGGGTAAAGTCAGTAAAAGCTCAAGCACATATATGCAGGAATGCAACATGACTGTACCTGTGTGTCCTTCATTTACCAGTAACAATATAAGTCAATACAGAGAATATTTCTATGCATCAGAAATGTCAATGTTTTTTAAGGTTAAAAGTTTTTCTGACTTTACAACATTGGTGAGATTTCCAAAACTGTAGCCTAGCAGCTGTTGCGACAGCAGGCTTTGCAGGAAGAAAGAACATTTGCAGCAATGTTCTCCTGACAGGGTGGGGAGAAGACGATGGGTGTAACTGTATAACCAAAAAATCCTCAGAAATTAAGGAAGAGAGAGGCTTGGGGAGAATTTGTATTAGTATAAAAAATAAATCCTCCCACTAGAGAGAAGTTAGAAACGGCATGATAGGTTCACGCTTCATGGCCGTCATGGCAAACTGGTTTAAAGCCATTTACATGGCTCTCATTTACATCTTTTGCATAGATCATGTAAGTTCCTACTCTGCCCTTTTCCCGGACAAATTTCCTGGACATCCATATCTAGACTCCTATCTCTGATGCTATTGCAGTTTGCCTCCCACTGTGTCTGACAGAGGGTGTCCCAGTTTACAATAGCTCTGATATGGTCCACATTACTCCCTAGACTGCTTTTATGACAGGGTAAGATGATACAGTCTGACTAAAAATCACTGTTCCACAGCACTTGCAGAAGGAACTTGTGGAGTTTTACCTCACAGATCTATCAGCCTTGATTATAGGAAGTACACTAAGAACATGTAGACACTGAGTTTGTGTAAAATTAGAGGCCAGCAAAGAAAAAAACTGCCTTGAAATGCATTAACACCTAATTAATCTTCAGTAGGAAGCTCACCAACACTGTACAAAATTTTATTTAGTTCTACATTTGGTGTTTGTTGCTCTAATGAAATAAACCTAATCACATCTATTTAAGAAAAAAACTAAACAACCCAAAAACGCCTCCTCAAAACATTCAAGGAGAAAAGGAGACAGATTTTTCCATGAAAAATCAGCTTTACCATCTTTAACAAATTGAAGGAGAAATCAGTACTAGTTCAACTTACAGTATGTATCACTGTTGAGGTCACAGATTACTGTATTAATTCCTGTACTAATTACCATTGTCTTTATAACAAATGAAAACATTCCCTTCTGTTACATGCATGGCAACAAAATAACAATTAATGCAAGACAAATATACAAGAAAGAAAAACTAGTTAAAGGTTTGGAAAGGGAGGAGAAAGTCCCATGATTATATGTAGGATTCTAGGTGGAAAAGTGATCTGTTAAACACAGAGTAAGATACAGTTACAAAATTGTCATGAAGCTATTTGCATTAGATCTTAATGATTTTATAAATTCTAACAAATTATTCAAGCAAGCCAAGAGATTTTTCAGAGACTTATGATAACTTGGTAAATCTCAATTGATTTTCCAAGATAAATGCTGTGTGCTCTGGTGTATGTAGATGGCTGTTGGTCAGATAATACCTTTCCAGAAAATCTGCTGACAAATATGAAGTTTTGTAGAATGGGGCAGCCAGTTACCAGAGAGTTTGTATCAGAGTGCTTGTAAATCAGATCAAATAAAATCCTATGTGGATCCCAAACCCCAGTTCCTAATGGAGTCAGTGAATCGTCCTAAAACCCATCCTAGAGATGAATGCCACAGCTCTGGCCAAGTCCTCAAGGTATGTGTTCCTATGCCCTTTGTGCCTGTGAAGAGGCACAAATAACTAGGCAGAGAAGGTATATCTAGGACTCCTATTGGCTGCAGGTTAATTGAGAATTATTTGAATCCTTTTTCTTACATTAAATTAAAAGGTTTCTGGCATTTGCAGTTGATTTATTTTTTTGGGCAGGGGGATATAGCACCATTTACCTGACATAGCTAGGGATTTACAAGGTTATTAAAGCTGTCAAAAGTGACAAAATGCTATATTTTATTTGCCACTTACATTCATTGTCCTTGAAAGTGACAGAGGGGCTGAAACACAGTGCCATATAAAACCACATGAATTTGCAGAGTTGCAGAAATATTAATAGTGAAGAGGCCTGTGCACACTTTATCACAAATGCCATTTGTTTTTTTTATTTCCCCTTCTTGTTTTACAGAAAGAGATGACAGCCAGGATGTGTCACTAAGAACTAATCCCTGAAGAAAAGCCAAGTCCAATTTCCTTCCTATTGCAGAGTTCAAGAACATGACAGCCCACATAGACTGAGCCTGCGTGTTAATCCCTGAAAGCAGGAAAGTTCAGAGCTACAGTTATTTACACAAAAACATCTCTCCAGTGTCAATGTTGTGAACCCTAAATATATTGCTAAGAACCTCATCTGAGCAACATGGATCATTGAGCAAAAGAAGAATCTTATCACTTCTAGGTCCTTTATTGGGGATAAGAACATCTTCAGCCACAAACAATGGCAGACAGTGTCCCTGCTGCTAAAGCTTTACTGAAATTCAGGTCCCTGGGCTGACCTCCACACTAGTTGTTTTGAAATGAAATCTACCATCTTGCTTTCTTTTTCTTTTGTTTCTTGGTATGTGCTTTCTTTCCTAACTGCAACAGACTATTAAGAGGTTCTGGAATCGAGAAAGACTTAGCCTTTAATGGCCCCTACCCTGCTCCAGGCCACCCAAGGCTTGGCCACGATTCCCAAATGCCAGCAAGCCTTGTGTTTCTGGGAAGACAGCCACATCCTTCAGCTAAACAGGCAGTTTATGCTTCATTGTGACTCATAATTTAATGACAATGGGAAAGTTTCTGATCTCAACTACATGAACAGGGATCCAGATACAGCTCTGCAGTGCTGAGGTATTTTCCTTGAATTCATGCTGTGACTGAGCAAATGTTCTCAGTATCTCTCCATTACATAAGAAAACCAGCTACAGTCATCTTTTTCCCTATGTACCCTATGAAGTACATCAATCTGTTGTGTAATTTCATATCCTTCTATCCCTTTAGGAAAAGGATCCTTCTCAATCACTCTAAAATTTCATTTTTCAGAGAAAAATAAATTTGTTTTGAGTAACTTACAGAAAGTTACAGTAAAGATGAGTAGTAAAAAAGGTTAGAGCAGGAGGGATTAATTGAAGGTCTCTGTTGCAGCTAAACAGTGCTCAGCAATGTGACTTGCTTTATACACTGGATATTATATATTATGAGCTAACATAATATTTTTTTCCAGAACTTAATCCAAGTTAATTAACACATGTATGGACAGTCTGGAAGGATCCATTGCAGCAAATCAAGTCTTCTACGACAAATATGCCCAAAGGATGCTTTCTCCTGGAAAAAAAAAATGTAGAAAATGCAAGTGATACTTAACAGAGGTATCCCAAGAGAAATACTTCAGAATAAATGGGAATCAAGTGGAACGCATCTATGTATTCTGTGCCTTGTAATGAATTTTGCACACTTGTGTTATTGTGAAAAGTTACTTTTTCCTGAGTAAGTGCTGAACCCTGTTGCTGCCTTCTCCTGGAATAAGTTTAGGTATGTTTACATCTTCTGAGACAAAAACAGAAGAAAATCTCATGGAATATCCAGTGAATGGAACATTTGAAAAAGAGGGGTAGCAGACACTAAAGAATAACAACAAATATTTTCTAGCTCAATGTTGTAGCACATTCTGATTTACTTGCTTGCTTGCTTAAATCAGGGCTTGTAAAATGTCAGTGATCACATTCTTGCTGGGGAGAAGTGCTTTTGTCTGAGAACATTTCGTCTATCTATGGTGGGGGCTTTTCTGCATATCTAGAAATACACAAGCAGCATTATCCTTTGCTTTCAAGAGGATGGACTTAAGTGTTCCTACCTCCTTTGGTAGTCTTTGCAATCAGGTTGATTCTTTAGGGATTGGAATGAACACTCAGATGATTTCTGTTCTGCTGGCACTTCTGCAGGATGTAAACAGCTTCTGGAATTCATTGCCACAGCTACTCCTGAGCTTGCCTCATTTTAAAGAAGATGAAAAATATAAATTATTTGGGGTGGTTCATGTAGCTGGCAATGGCCTGGAATTACAACTTTAATTGCTTATAAAGGGTTTCTTGAACTCCTCCAAAGTGCCTGGGCTGTGGCACTGTTTGAGATGGAGCTGTAGCTGATGCAGCGCATTTGAATTTCACTGAAACCATGGACATTGGCCATGCGGTGTTTTCAGTCTGGGCAGCACTGTATTTGAAAGATTAACATAAAGATGCAAAGGTGTGGAATTTAGTGCATAAAGATCAAAGTCACTACACAAATTTAAAAACCTGCATAATTTTGTCTTCATTTTATTACACTACTTACCATATGCCATTTTGAGATGATTCACTGCAGCTCAGTCAGAAGATTAGGCAGAATTTTTTTCAGTTACCTTTTTGTGAATGTGAAACTTACCACTTGGAGTGTTTTTCTTTTCTTTTAAACTTTTTTTTTTTTTTTTTTCCCCACAAACCCATATGTTTCATTTTCTGGTAGGGCACACTGTATGAGGCAAAAGAGTTAAATGCAGAGTTGAACCCTAGAGGTGTGACCTAGTGTTTGACCTGGCCAAAATCCCTGTAATGGCAAAAGCCCGTTATTACGCAGGAGATGAACCAGCTGCAAAGGAGACAAAAGTGAACTTGTTTTGGTTGCTTATTCTGCTAGGAAGAGCATGGAGTTTCCTTCCTTCACATGAAAAGATGTGGCCTTCTGCTGATTATCCCCAACAGGTACTCTTGCTTCTGCAGCACAGCTATTCAGCCACTACCTGGCCATGTCATGCCACGGGCCATTTCTTCTGTTCACTCCATGGTAGCTTGTAAGTAAATACGAATGTTTGGAAAGTGGCATTACTATGTATAAGTATCATTTTACTCCTTCCCATAGAGAGAGAAAGGCAACTTCCTCTTGAATCTCTTCAGCAGTTACTTGCTCAGGGCCACCAACAGAATTGTGTTTTGCTTGTTAATGCTTTTTCTACCTGATTTTATTATTATGTATGTTCCTAATAAAGCCAGCATTCCATATTGTTCTGAGGTTGGGAAAAGTGGGTGGGGGAGAGGAAGAAAAGAGGTTATTTTTCATGTTTTTTGTTTTGTTGTGGTTTTTTAATCACTTTTCTAGTTCTTCAATCAGGTTTTGTTTTTTCTTACCTATTTTTTTTTCCTGATTTACCTTGAAGGACGCTATTGTGTTAAGCTTCAAGGCACTTTTTAGTGCCTTTATAGAGGAATCATTTCAGCTGACTGAAACTCAGCATTTCTCTTAAGTAGTGAAAGGTTATGAAAGGTTCCTATGACATCAAACTTGACTTCAGTGGTTAAAGACTTAAGATCTTTCATTGATTGTCTCTGTAAAAAGAGATTTTGTAATGAACTTCTGTCTTGTGTGAACAAAGATTTGTGACAACTGTAATATGAGACAAATCTAATCATAACCTCCTTCAGGTTTTATGAACAATGGAGCCCTAGGGTCTTTTGAAGTGTGGGGTTTTTTTACTAATTCACAACCGCGAAATTGATGATTTCTATCAGATTTGAGAGAAGTTGGGGACTTACGAAACTTACTATTTTTTTCCAAGAACTCGGGCTCTAAGCAGCAAAATTTACATTGGGCAAGTTGTATGATTCTCCTGATGAATGGATTCATTATGAACAAGGCAGGGAAATAGGAGGAAAACAGATAATGTATAACTACAGGAACCTAAAGACAGCAACTCAAGTAACTCTACAGGGACCCACAGACAGCAACTCACGATCTGGAGAAACTTAATGGGTGAACATTGTCCTCAGTGATCACAATTTTTTTGTGGAGAGGATATAAACAATGATATTCTTTGTAGCTGGGAAGCCGCTCTTATCAAGTCTCTATTAACAACAGACGAAAAGGATCTTTTAGCACATTTGTGTCGAATAAATTACACATTTTGGAGCCCTCTCACAAGAAGCTACACCTTCCTGTCACCTTTTACCTTCTCTGTATGTTCTTGAGATTTTTCATTTTCTGGGTGGGAGGTCTCAGAGTCAGCTTTCAGCTGTTCAGTGCTNCACCTATGCCCTCTGAAGAGAGACCATCAAGGCTGGCTGTTTCTAATTTCTTCAAAAGAACAAAAGCAAGAGAGCAGGAGGTGCCTGCAAGAGCAGCAAAACAAGAGTCACTGCATGTGAAACAGGAATATGATTGCTACAGTAAAGCATGCTCTATGGGATTTAGAAAGGGGATAACACTGGGGCACCCAGTATAGACAAGTGGTCAGTATTTAGACATTTTTTCTTATATTTTGGAAGAAACTTTTAATAAAAGACATTTTTAATAATTATGGAGATTATTCCAAAGACAAAGCAAGCCAAATCAGCACTAAGAACCTGGTGATGGTGTACATTTAAATAAAAAATCATCAAAGTTGATTTCTTTCATTTATTTTATGCTAAATAGGCAGTGATTTCCAAGGTTTAGACAAATATGTTAGAGCTCTTAAAGTAGTTTCTGTTCAGTGTTTTAATAAATTTTCCTATTTTAAAGACAGATGTAATTAATATAAGTAAAAGTTATAATAATTTTCTTCCAGGGAAAAAAGAAATTACTTGTCCAGTCTCATATATGTGTGTCTTTTTATGTGCATGTGCACATATATATACATACATACATGTGTATATGTGTGTATGTTTGGGGATATGGATATGGAAGCATCAGCATACACACGTACACACTTCCTGCTTTTTCCCATAAAATACATTTTTTAAAATTTTGGTAATTTTTAAGGGGAATGCATCTTTATAAGAAATAAGTGGTTGATTCCTTTTCTTCCTCCATGCATCAGCTCTGTTTAGTGTGTTAATTTTTTTTAATGATGTCACATTTGTCTCTGACTTTTTTAATTCTGTCTGTTATTAAATAATTTTTCAACTGTACGGGAAGAGAGACCAACATTAAGTGTTGCAGTAATTAAAAGAAAAGGAAAGTTTACTTTCCAAACCAATCATAATGGATGAAGCAATGGAATAAAAATATAAATAAAATAAACATAACAATGCAGAGTGTTGTGAAGTGTTTGGCATCTAACTCTTCAGCAAGAAAAATGTATATGGTTTTCATAACACAAATCAGAATTCCCTGGCAGGCTCCCTGGACTCAGAGATGAGTGAGATCCATCCCAGCCAATGCACCAGCTTCACAGTTCTCCTGTCACCAGTACGACCCCGAGAAAAAGGGACCAAAAGTCATGCTAATGCAAACTGGCCAGCCTCTCACCAGCACTGTGGGATCACACAATGCATGTGAGTAGCCATCGCTTAACTAAGCTGGCCTGCTGATTTTTACCTCTCCAATCTTTGAACTTGGGTAGCTCACAGGCTTCATCATGTCCTTCAGCCTTCAGCTGACTCCTGGTGAGACACTCCAAGGAGTGTCCAGGAGTGTCGGGTAAGTAGCACCAAGCCAGTTAAAGGCAAAGTTTTGTCTCCTGAAAACAAAACTAAAGAGCCTCGGTTAGAATTTGTCTGCCACAGAGGGAAAAGAGGTCTGTTAGGGCAATAGAAATTATCTTCAGCATGTGGACTTGGGAGCTCACTGCATTGTTCTCCTTGCTCTCATTCCTGAAGCACAGATAAGTACATATATGTGCATAATTACATGTAAAATTACTGAGCTTGAGGGGAGCTCGAGCATTGCGCTTAAGAATGACACTGTAGAGACAACACCCAGTAGGAGAACTGATGCTGGACTTCGGATATCTCTAGCATGGGGAGGATCTGAATAGAGATGCTGGGACTAATGGAGCAACTGGAAAACAGCTGCTGAGGGAAGCTGAGGAATTTTGGTAGGCTGAAAGATGCCCAATGGCAGGAAGTTTTGCAGGGTAGTATGTGCATCTCTGTAGACCAAAGGGCTGTGCCACCATTCTACAAAAAATGCCAAGAGATAGCTCATGAAGTTGATAAAAGGGAAATGAGAAGTCCTGCAATAGAGAGAACCCCCAGCTGGAAAGCAGTTTGGCAGGGAAGGACCCAGGGCCCCAGTGGACACCAAGCTCACCATGATGCAATACTCTGCCCACATGACAAATATGTCAAATAGCCTCCTGGACTGCATTACTGACACTGACGAGTGTCATCAGCAGTTCAAGGGCTCATCTTTCCTCTGTGATCAGTCCTGATGAGATATGTCTCAAGTGCTAAGTCTACTCCGGCTTCATCAATACCATAGACAGTACAGACCAGAGGAATGCAGAAAAGGGCCACAAGTATGATGAATGGACCAAGGCATTTCTCACACAAGGAGAAGATGAAAGATATGGGACTGTTTATCTTGTAGAATGCCAATGGGGGCTGTTATCCCCATGTATAAACATTTAATGAGGTGAGTGCAGAAAACAATCAGACTTTTCACAGTGTTATCCAATGACAGAAGCAATTGGACACAAAGTACAGGAAATGCCTGTTAAACACGTGAAAAACCTGTTCAAAGTGACCCTGCTCTGAGTGTGGCATTGGACTAGGGACTGCCAGTAGTGCCTCCAGTCCAGTGGTGTGACCACCTCAGCCTGTCTAGGCTGCCCAGCTGTGATGAGGCTCTTCAGTCTGCTGTTGACAATGCCCTTTCAAGGCCAGAAGATACTTTTTCTGGGGGAAATCACTGTAGGAAATCCTCCTATAGAATGTCGTTACATGCCTCCCTTATTTTCCCTATCCTGATTCTATACAGCAGTGAAAGCTGAGCAGCAAGAGGAAGGCACCTCCCTGCATCAGCTGAGAATCAAAGGAGCGGGACAGAAGTGATGCTGGCTTTTGCAGCCCACATGCCTTGCTGCACTGCACAAGTTTTCTCAGCTGTGTCATTACCATCACAACTAGGACGATTTTTTTCCTGCTACTGCTCAATAAGATGCAATGCAGGATTCAGCCTCCATTTTCTATTTCAAACTGCTTTTCACAGTCCTTGGAGAGAGCATAAAATAAAAGTGAGGCAAACCCAGCAGGTGATGGGGTGAAAAACAAGCAGATCTTTCTGATTAAAAGAAATAATAGATCTGACACAGAACAGATGGCACTTGTGGTTTGAAACCTTAGATTGTGTTTAATATGTCATGTCAATTAGAGCAGTTCAAGTAAATTGACAGGTGATCTGAAGGTGTCACCCACTTGGTGCACTTATTTTAGGAAGTGAAGCCATTCTAGCAGAATAAAAGCCACACATTACTCATACCCCTAAAAGCCATACTATAGATAACTAACCATTCAGTATTAAATATGGCACAAAGGGTAGCAGTAGTTAGGAGGGGAGGTGCATAAACAGTGGGGCTCTCTTGGTGTAATCACATTTTATCCATCAAAAAGTAAAAAAAAAAAAAAAAATCCACAACAACATAAAGCCAAAACCAGACCAGTTATGATATTTGGCATTTATAATGTATCAACTGTGTCACAGAGTACTAGAGTATCACAAAACCTTGTCAGGATAGTCAGCTCTACAAATCAGGACACTTCTTTTTTTTGTTCAGCTGTTAAGCACATTTTATTTTACTTTCTGACTTGCAACGGGCAACAGCCATCAGCTCATGCACTACAAAGGTCTCATGGGGAGATACTGGCTTCTAAAACGTCACTTTCACCAGATGAATGAAGGAGTTTATGGAACACACCTAGCATTATGTAGATGGAGCAAAATATCAAAATGGCTGAGAGTTAACTGAACAAAGCTGCATCTTTTATTGCTGGTAGTCTCTGGCTCAGTGGTGCTGTCATTTTAGACAAATTGTCATTTTATTTTCTACACACTGGCATCAATGTTCTTTAGTAAAAAGAGAATCAGTGGATGTGGTGATAGTAACAGAATGCTGGCCTAGGTTTGGAAGACCTCCTGAGTGTGCAGATAGGTCTAAAGTGAGCAGTGAGTGATTAT
Organism: Thryothorus ludovicianus; assembly: GCA_013397245.1. Classification (NCBI taxonomy): domain Eukaryota; kingdom Metazoa; phylum Chordata; class Aves; order Passeriformes; family Certhiidae; genus Thryothorus; species Thryothorus ludovicianus. The sequence goes on along the minus strand of VZTB01006818.1, from coordinate 5,608 downwards.
CCAAGCCTTATCTCACCATGCTGGAGTGCACTTCACTCATGGTCTCTGTCTTTCAGCTTTCCCTGATCTCAAGCTGTAAAAATCAGATGTTTCCACAAACTATCCCATTGTGCTCCCAGAAGACAAGTGTTTAGTAAGCTGAATGTATGTTTACTTTATACTATAGTAACAAAATAAAGAAAACTATTCTATCACCTGTTTAAACTTTCTGAGGTTCTATCTTCGAAAAGAATCATAAAAATAAACTAACAGTGCAGTCCAAAACCTTTCATAGTAACCAATAGCTTCAGGGACACACACAGTAAGACCTGCAGAGTTCAGTCCAAGCATTAAGTCACCTGATCTCCCAGTTGCCACTCCCAGCCACACCAAAAGTATGGCAAATTAATCCATCAAATTGATTGCCTAATTTTTAGGGAGCTATGACATGATCAAATGTTAAGAGACAGATTATATTTACAAGTTGAAAACCTCTTTAAATGCCTAAAATCCTAATAATGTAATATACTGCATTTGTCCTTCTCAAGCAGGGTAAAATTCAATACTTAAACGGGATCTACAAGAAAACTTTTGGCAAGGGCTTATAGTGATAAGACAAGGAATATGTTCTGCTTTAGGGCAAATTTGGGAAGAAATATCCGGATGGGGTTCCTCTAGAAAACGAACCTGAACTGCCCCTCCCCCAGCTGGTTTGGGACAGGAAAAAGAGAATTCCTTGGAGGAAAGTGGAAAAAAGTTGTTTATTTAACAGGCAAAGCACTCTTCAGCACAACAAATGAACAACACTAAACAACAAAACCTGTCGCCGCTCCGCAGAGATGCCAGAAAGTCTCTCTCGTGAGCTGTAGCTCAGCTCACTTGCTGTTGCCGCCCCCCCGCGCCCCCCGCGCTGCAGCCGCCGCAGCCCACTCTCAGACGCACCCGCAGCTGCGGCGCCTCGACCCTGAGAACCCGCAGCTGCTCCAGGAACGCACCCGTAGCCACAGCAGCCTGTTCTCCACAGATGGAAGGGACACACAGCGTGCTGCTGTTTGGAAATCGTGCCCAGCCCGCCACGGGAGGTGCGCAGACACGCCATGGTTCGCAGCATGCGTGCTCTGTCTGCCGAGCTGACGCTGACACAGTGCCAGGATTCTTATGGTAACGCTGTCGCTCTCTTCTGTTTCTTTGTCTAGCTCTCTCTTTTTCCCTCTCCGCTCCTTTTTCTATCCCACTTTAGTATGAACACTTATCTTTTTTTTGTATCAATAAATGGTTCTCAGTTATAAAATTGCTGCATTTGCGTTTTATTATCACACGAGAAATCTATCAGAGAGAATCCTCCTCGACTCCCCTTTTTATAGTGGAACGGGACATTCTCCTTTTTTCAAAAGGAAAGAGAGATGAACAGAAACCCACAGTACAAGCGAGTGAAAAAGCAAGATTTTTCTTTTAATCAATAAAAGAATAAAAGAAAATGAACATAGGTATGGTATTTAAGTTTTGCTAATGAAACAGCTGGAAATTGTTACTGATCAAATACTTTCAACTCTGAACTCTGAAACAGTTTGGTTTGGTCTTTTTTTATGCTTCTAGTTCCTATGTTTAAGTGAAAATATCAGCTGTTGTCCATGTACTTTTGTATTTAAATAAAGGAAAACAAGACTGTCTCTTCTATAGTTGTTTTACTGTACAGACTTTAAGCTCTTCAGGTTGGGTTTCTTTTTTTTTT
>VZTB01006812.1:8425-22447 GCA_013397245.1 Thryothorus ludovicianus | reverse complement strand
CCGTGGCCCCAGGGCGGCTGGCGGCGGCGGCGGCAGCGCGGGGCGCGGAGCGGGAGGAACTGGCGGCACTGAACGATCGCTTCGCCGCTTTCCTGGAGCGGGTGCGGGCACTGGAACGGCAGAACGGGACCCTCCGCGCCGCCCTGGGCCGCGCCACCGCCGCCACCGGGCCCCGCACCGGGCTGGTGCAGGGGGAGCTGCGGGGGCTGCGGGAGCGGCTGCAGCGCCTCGGCCGCGACCGGGACCGGCTCCAGGCGGAGAGGGACGGGCTCGCCACCGACCTGGCGGCCCTGCGGCAGCGGTGGGCCGGCGGTGGGGCCGTGGGGGGCAGCGGGAGTGGGATCAAGGATGCTCCGGGGTGGGGACCGGAGGGTGTGCCCGGGACCAGGGAATGCATCGGGATGAGGGATGAAGTGCGATGGGAATCTGGGGTGTGTCGGGATGAGTTATGCACGGGATGGGGACTCGGGAATGTTCCAGGCAGGGACTGGAGGATACGCTGGCATGAGGAATGTGATGGGATGAGACTTGCACCAGGATGGGGGTCGGAGGATGCAGTGGGATGGTTACGGGGGAGTCCCGGGGAAGTCGGGGTAGGGACTGGTGAATGTCCGGGAAAGAGGAACCCTGGGAAGGGATACACTCAGCAGACACTGAGCCGGGAAAGCTTTCCTGGGAAAGGCACCCGGGATGCACAGAGGGCACTGGGAGGCACTGGGAAGTCTGAGCGCTGCGGAAGGGCGGGGCACTGGGAGGGGCAGGGCAAGGCTGGGGTCACTGGGAGGAGACTGGTGCGAGCGCTGGGGGACGCTCCATCCCCTTTCGTCTCCGCTGTGTGTGGAGGGGGCTGCAACAGGAGGCAGGAGAGGGGGTCTGCACCCCTGCCCTCTTCTCCCTCTCATATCTTGCTGTCCCCAGGCTGGAGGACGAGACACAGAAGCGTGAGGATGCCGAGAAGAGCTTGGTGCTGTTCCGCAAGGTGAGGGGACTGGCGGGCTTGTCTCACCACGCAGTACCGAATCCTCATCCTCACCACCCCGGGGGGCCTCCAGGGTCTTCCCACCCCCTCCACGCTGCCCTGCAGCTCATCCCGGCCTCTCCCGCAGGACGTGGACCACGCCACGCTGTCTCGCCTGGAGCTGGAGCGCAAGGTCGAGCTGCTGATGGACGAGATCGGCTTCCTCAAGAAGCTGCACGAGGAGGTGGGAGCCGGGGTGGGATGGGGCGAGGGGGAACAGGTCAGGTCCTTGTGCTCACCAACCCACGCAGGAGCTGCGGGACCTGGAGGTGAGTGCCCCGAGCCCGGCGGGGCTGGCCGAGGTGGAGGTGTGCAAGCCGGAGCTGACGGCTGCTCTGCGGGAGATCCGCACCCAGTACGAGAGCATCGCCGTCAAGAATCTGCAGGAAGCCGAGGAGTGGTACAAGTCAAAGGTACCCGAGGCTGGGAGGGATTTTGGGGGGGGCTGAGCCATCCCAGAGCCCTGACTCGCCTGGCCCGCGCAGTTTGCCGACCTCTCGGATGCAGCAAACCGTAACCACGAGGCGCTGCGGCTGGCCAAGCAGGAGATGAACGAGTCCCGACGGCAAATCCAGAGCCTGACCTGCGAGGTGGACGGGCTGAAGGGCGTGGTGAGAGCTGGGGAGTGTTTGGCGGGGGGGGGGATGCAAGACCCAGACCCCACGCTGGCCCTTAACAACCTCTTCTTCCCCTTCAGAATGAGGCGCTGCAACGGCAGATGCGGGAGATGGAGGATGAGTTCGGGGAGGAGATCGGGAACTACCAGGATGTGGTGGGGAGGCTGGAGCAGGAGATCCAGCAGATGAAGGAGGAGATGGCGCGGCACCTGCGCGAGTACCAGGACCTGCTTAACGTCAAGATGGCCCTGGACATCGAGATTGCCACCTACCGCAAACTGCTGGAGGGCGAGGAGAGCCGGTGAGGGGAGCTCGGCACACGGCATCTCCCCAGTGGGGAAGGTCCCCTGCCTGGAATCACTCTGGTTATTGTGGGATTTTCTCGGGAGGAGGCAGCTCCAGGCCTTGTTCCCACAGGAAAACAAGGGGTTCCCATGGGAGCTTCTTGCTGCTGAGATAAAGGCGAGGCCAGAGGCTGGCAGGGTAGTGGGGGAGCTGCCTCCAGCTCTGCTCCGGGTGCCAGCCTGGCAGCCCACGGGCACAGCCTCCAGCTGAGATGGGATTTGGGTCACGGACTCGAGGGTGTGGAAGGCTCAGGGTCACTGGCAATGTCCAGGTTTTCCAGACCCTCCTCATCCTCTTCTCCCCCCTAGGATCACGCTCCCACTGCACCCCACCACCTCCTTCAGCATGAGAAGCTCAGGTGAGTGGAGGTCCCCCTCTATGTCTGGAGGGTATTTCCTTAGGGGTAGAGTGGGTCCCTGTGCTCCTGCCCAGGGTGTCTGGGAGGGCATGGGGTGCTGATGGCCTCTCTGTGCCCAGTGCTGGAGCCCCAGCCTGCGGAGAGCCCGGCACGGAGGATGGTGCTCATCAAAACCATCGAGACACGGGATGGGCAGGTGAGAATTGGGGGTGCCCTGCCTGGGACACCTAACCCTGCCATGGGACTGGCTGATCCCCAAATTCTCCTCTTGCAGCAAGTGGTGACGGAGTCGCACAAGGAGCGAGCGGGGAAGTGACAGAGAGGAGCTGCTGCCAAGGCCCTGACCCCATGGTGTGGGCCTTGCCAGACCCTGCAGCGTCCTGGGCAGGGCGTGGAGCAGAGCAGAGGGGCTGGGAATGCCCCAATTCCTATTCCTGCTGTCAGTACCACGGGACAAGGCTGTGGTGTGCCCCTGTGCCTTTGCAGTGCGTCCCTGTGCCTTGTCCCCCCACTATTTATTGCTATTTATCGCCTATTTATTATTCTCCCAACCACAACCCTATCTGTATTTAATATCGAGTGTTCCCCATGCTGCCCTGGGGCCAAGGGGGTCCCGGCTTCCCTCCTGCCACCGGAGCTGGCACCGGCTGCCCCCGGAGTTGGTGGGTCCGGTGGCACCCAGGTGCTGTCCCCTCTGGTGTCACTGCCCTGGGGAGCAAGAAAAGGAAGCAGCACCCGGTTGAGGGGGGGGATCTGCGTCCCTGGGGTCCCATTCTGTCATAGGGCCCCTCTCCATTGCTCTGAGGGTCTCACCTCCCCTCCTGCCACCGGAACCATCCCCGGCTGCCCCCGGGGTTGGCAGAACCGGTGGCACCCAAGCGCTGGTGTCACCGCCTCGGGGAAGGAGGCACGAAGGAGCCTCAGCCCCTTGAACTCCCCGAATCCTCGGGGGTCCCGCTTCCTCCCGGGACCCCGCGACTTCTAGAGGAGCTCCGGGAGTTGGATCGGTGCTCCCGGAGCACCGCCGGTAACCGAGAGCGCCGCCTGCACTCCTCACCGCGACCGCCAGAGGGCGCCATCGGCCCGGCCCCATCGCTGCCGAGGCTTAATTACGTTATTAATTGCGTGTTAATTACGGGTTAATTACAGCGTGACGAGGCCCTGGGCGTGCGGGGAATCACCCTGATTTCTATAATTGCGTTATTTTAAGCAATTTTTTTTTTTCGCATGATTAATTGCGTTACTTCAACCAAATTATGCAAAATTTGCTTATTACTTTTGCTATTTTAAGCAAATTCTTGCACTATTTCGTTATTTTCAGCATTTTTCGCGCCACTGGTTGAATTATTTTAAGCAAATTATGCACAATTGCGTTAGTTAAACAAATCTTGCACACATAATTGCATTATTTTAAGCAAACGTTGCGTTATTTCACGTATTTTTTTGCATCATTAATTGCGTTATTTTAAGTATTTTTTTCGCAATATTGTATTATTGTAAATTATACAAAATTGCATAATTTCCTAGAATTTTGGCACCATTAATTGCATTATTTCATGCAATTTTCACACCATCAACTACCTGAACAAAATAATATAAAATTTCATTATTTTAAACTGTTTCGTGTTTTTTTGGTTTTTTTTTTCCCGTTTCTAATTACGTTATCTTAGGTAATTTTTCGCATGGAACTTGAATTCTTTTAACCTATTTCTGCGTAATTAATAGCATTATTTGAAGCGCTAATTGCAATACCCCTCACTCTGGGACACCCCAGGAACAGCTGCGGATCCCCGACCGAGGGTGGGGAAGCTGCTGCCGGGGGGTTTTGGTCACACAGGCTCGAGGAATGTCCTGTCCACCCCTCCCCAGGACGGGATCAAACCGCGAGCCCCCGGCAGAGGTGACGAACACCTCGCAGGGGTGACAAACACTCGGTGACATCCCCTGAGAAAGGGTTTAATGAGGGGAGCGGGTGGCACTGCTCACAGACAGGCGGTCAGGGGGGACAGACAGACACACAGACAGGTATGAACACTATGTACAGGCACCTCCCGCCCCACCCGTGGGGAACTGCCCCCCGTGGAGCAGGGCTGAGGGTGCTTGCAGTCCTGACAGACTGGGATTTGGGGTGGGGGGCACTGGGAGCACTGGGATGGGGCCGGCCCACGGGGCGGGGGCTCTTTGGTTTCGGCGTTAAGGCTGCGCCTTGTCCCGAGCGGGCCGAGCGGGACACGCTCCGAGGCACCAGTAAAACCAGTTCCTCACACCAGAGGTCGCCTGGAGGGTTGGAGCTGAGTCTGGGACCCCTCCTGAACGAGGGTGACACTCCGAGACTGGAGAAGGGAGGGCTCCGGGGGTGTTCCCCACTTCCCCCAGGCACAAACCTGCGTGTGAGGATTCCCACCTCTGCCCCGGCCGCAGAGGTGCCCACCTGAGGGCAGGTACCCCCCCCCGTTAGGACAGCGAGTTGAGGAAGTGGCTCTCCCCTGCCAACGTGCTCAGCATGGAGCTCATGTCCCCCACTGCCATGTTGGCACCCCCAGAGGAGGGCAGCAGGAGCCCCCCAGCCGGGCTGGGGGGTCCGGGCAGTGCTGGGGGGGTCTCCACATCCTCCACAATGGCAGCGAAGTCAAGGTGCGTGTTCTCCAGGTCCAGTGAGTCCAGGCTGTTGGCTACCTGCTCCCCAGAGTCCAGGTAGTAACACGAGGTGCCCTTGAGTCCCTCTGGGCCGTAGTGCCCACTCCCCCCGCAGCTCGCTGCCCCCTGGCCCAGCAGCTTGTGCCCACCTTTGCCCCCCTGCCCATGGGGGCCCTGGCTTGGATAGTACAGGGGGAGGTTCCCGGGCCCCTCGGGCACGGGGTGAGTGGGGGGCAAACGTGGCAGGCGCCGGGCACCGATGTCCACCCCCTCGTAGCCATGCCCTGGCTGTGCCAGGCTGCCCGGGTAGCCCAGACTGGTTTGGTGACCCGGAGGTTTCGGGCCACCTGGAGGGTGCGGGATCATCTCGGGGTTGAAGCAGGGGGGGCTCAGGAGGTGCTGGGGCTCCGCCAGGCTCTGCAGATGATCTGCTTTGGGTTGGTAACTGCAGTACCTGGGGCTGAGGTACGGCGGGGCTGGCATGGCCTGGCACTGCCCGGGCTCGCTGCCCAGCCCCATGCCAGCTGTGCTCCCCTTGGAGGGGGGCTGCTCCCCCCACATCAGCGCCTGCTGCGCCTCCACGTAGTTCCGGACCATCACCTCTTTGGTCTGCAGGGTGGGGGTCTGGGCTCTGCGGGCACCCGGGCTGGCGATGCCCATGTACCCGCTCAGTGCCGGTCCCGCGGGGGGGTACCCGCCCGGCCCCACGTCCATGGCGTGGCCGAAGGTGGCCGGGGATGCTGGGGGCCCGGCCAGTTTGGCGCTGGGGCAGGGAGCAAGTGCTGGGGTGGGCGCTGGGAATCGCTGCTCCGATTTGATCTGGAGTCGGTTAAACCGGTGCCCCCCGGGAAATTCGCTGTCCTGGCATGAGCTCACCAGTTTGGGATGCTGCCCACAGGCGCTGGGATGGGGGTACTCGACGCTTTGATGGGGACAGTGTGGCCCGGACATGGCGGGAGCTGCAGCACCGACACTTTGCCTGGAGCTCATCTGCAGCGTGCCCTGGGGGGCTCCATCCCAGGGCTCCGGCATGGCCCCGTTCCCAGCAGGCAAACTGGGGAAGCGCTGGTTCATCTGGCACTGCGGGAGGGAGAACTCGGGCTGCAGCAGCCCCTCCTCCATGTCCCCATGTGTGCCCACCATGGTCCGCTGAGCACCGTAGATGCCACCCTGGAGCTCCACGCCGGTGCCCTGGCATGGGAAGCTTTCCTCGGGGTAGCTCAGGTACTGATCCATGTCCAGCAGGCTGGACTCGGGGCCGGTGCCCCCCATGCTCTCCAGGAAAACGTTCTCGGTGATGCTGGGGGGGCGTGGGGAGAAGCCGTGGCGCTGCAGGTTGGCCTCGGAGCCACCCAGGGGCTGCAGCGCTGTCCTGCCCACGCCTGGCACGCTCACGTTCCCCACACTCTTAAACCGCTGCACCCTGGGCACGGCCGGAGGCTTGGCCACCGTCCGGGCAGGGTCACTCGCCCGTCGCACACCGTGCCGGGGCACCAGATGAGCAGGGACGCTGCCCGGGTATCCGGGGTGCTCGTTGGAGCTGTGCCTTCTCAACAAACCATTGGCGACGCAGCGAGGTCCGGCAGGCGCGGGGTAGCCCCCGGGCGCTCCACCGTGGCCACCCGCGGCCACCTGCTCCACGCTGGGCAGCGGGGTGGGCGGGGGGCCGCCCGTGGCTGCGGCGTATTTGGCCTTGAGGCGGTACCGCTGTGCCGGGGTGAGGCTGCCCACCCCCGGGAGCCCCCCGCACACGCCGGCCTCGCTGGATCGCCGTGAGCCGTCCGGAGAGATGGGATCGTAGCCGTCCGCCGGGCACGTCCCGCCGGACATCGCCGCGGCCTCGCCGCCCGGGCACGGCCCCGCCAGGTACGGGGACACCAGGGACGAGCGGCGGCTGACGGTGTAGGCGGAGCTGACGGTGCTGGTGCCGCTGCTGCGGCGCTCGCCCAGGGCCACCAAGCCCAGTTCTGCCGCCGACAGCTCCGCGATTCGCCGGTGAGAGGCTGGGGGTGGCACCGGGACACCGGGCACCTCCCCGGGCAGGCCTGAGGGAGGGAAGGAGGAGTTAGCGAGGGACGCAGTGGCAATGTCAGAGCAGGGACAGGAGCCACCTCCAGAGCTGGGGTGGGGCTCTTCCATGGTTAGAGCCTGCGAGGACAGGGAGCAGGTGGCAACAAAGATGGGCAGAAGCTCATTTGGGTTGGAAAAATCATGGAATCATGGAATGGTTTGAGTTGGGAGGGATCCTAAAGACCACCCAGTTCCATCCCCTGCCATGGGACATGCAGGGACACTTTCCACTAGACCAGGTTGCTCCAGCTTGGCCTTGGATGCTTCCAGGGATGGGGCAGCCACGGCTGCTCTGGGTACCCTGTGCCAGGGCCTCCCCATCCTCACAGGGAGGAATTCCCTCCAATATCCCACCCAACCCTGCCCTCTTTTCCAATGTGAAGCCATTCCCCCTCGCCCTGGCACTCCAGGCCCTTGTCACAAGTCTCTCCTCAGTTCCCCTGGAACCCCTTTAGGGCTCTAAGGTTTCCCCAGATTTTGGGGTCCAGTTCTAATGCCAGCAAGGCATGGAAACCTCTGTCTGCCAACCAAACCTCTCTGCACACTTCCCATGGGCCAGGCCCCAAATCCCAGTGGGAGAGGCACCCCAATCTCACCAGCTCCAGGGATGGGTGGCAGGTTCAGGCCCTTGGAAGCCGCCGGTTTCCTCAGCTGCTTCAGTTTGTCAATGCGAAGGTTTTCCAGTTTGTGGAGGGCCATGAGCCCCGAGGTGCCCATGGGCTCCCCGGGCACCACGTCCTCCAGCGTGGACAGGTCCTCGTAGCTGCCACCAGCATTTCCTGCCATCTCCACGCCGCTGTCGTTGTTGGTGGTGCTGCCCAGGGGCGAGTGGTCGCTGCTGCACGAGGATTGCCCACCTGGGCTGGGCTGAGGCTTCTGGGGAGAACCAGAGCACGGCCAAGGGAAAGGGGTCAGGTACCCAGGACATGCTTGGAATCATCATGAAGATTGGAAAAGCCTCTGAGATCACGGAGTCCAGCTGTTAACCCAACACTGCCGTGTTCACCACTAAACCACGTCCCCAGGTGCCACATCCCAGTGTTTTTTGGACACTTCACCAGGGATGGTGACTCCACCCCTGCCTAGGGCAGTCCATTCCCTAATGTCCAACCCAAGCCTTCCCTGGAACAGCTTGAGGCTGTTTCCTCTCGTCCCATCACTTGGGGATGATCTCCCACCCACCAAACCCGCCCTCCTTCCCCCTCTGCCCCCGCAGCTCCTCACCAAGGCCAGCTCAGGCACCAGGAGTTTCCCATCGTCCTTCCGAGCCTCGCCGGGGCCGTTGGCGTCCTTCTCCTGCTTCATGTCCGGGGGGGCACTGGGGGTGGGCAGCGCCCGGCCCGGCCCCACGTCCCCTCGGTGCTTCTTGGTGACGTGGGCGTCGGGGCCGTGCACGGTCTTGACGTGCTTGCGCAGGGAGCTGGGGTCCGTGTAGCGCTTGGTGCAGCCGGGAATTTTGCACACGTACGGCTTCTGCCCGGGAAAACCGGCGGGCACGCAGGAGGGAGGGTGTCAGATCCAACTGCAGCCCCCTCCCCAAAAGTAAACCCCCTCCCCAAAAGTAAACCCCCTCCCCAACAGTAACCCCCGCCCCAGTCGCCCTCTGGAGAGAGATGACTTGGGTGAAAACAAACTTTCAAAATATAGACCCAAAATCTGCTTTGAGTTATGGGCAAGTGAATTAGAAACTACACAATTCTGTCTTCTCCTAAAAGACAGGAGACTCTGGCAAAATTGTTCCCTGCCCGCCAAGCGTTGATGGAAATTCTTAAACAAAGCGAAATTTTGGTCTCTCCTGGGAGTCCCCGTGGAGGGGGCACGGTGGGTGCTGGGGAGAGCTCAGGAAGGCAGAGGAGGGAGGGAGCTCCCCAGGAGCTGGGAAAAAGGATCCCAGAGGGAATTTTTGGTGATGAAGGTGATATTTAGAGCAGGAAAAGAAGGAGTTGGGAGCACACAGGGGCAAAACTCAGGGATGTGGGGATTCTCAGAGGATGGGAATGATCCCGAAGCACGGGGGGAGCCCTGGGGGGGCCGTACCTCGTTGGAGTGGGTGCGGTTTTGGTGCTTGGCGCGGTCGGAGGCGTTGGAAAAGGCCTTGTTGCAGCCCTCGTGCTCACACACGTAGGGTTTCTCACCCGTGTGCGAGCGCAGGTGGGTCTTGAGGTTCTCCAGGCGGGAATAGGCCTTGTTACAGCCCTCGAACTGTGGCGGAGCAGGGTGGGACATGTCACACGCTGTCACCAGGCTTTGGACCACGTCATTCCACATCCCACACCCCTGACACCTCTGCCATGGACACACACCTCACCTGCCCTCCTCAGGTGCATCCTCACACCGTGGCACAGCCCTTCACCCTGGAGCTGTGCCACCTCGTTGTGTCCCTGTCCATGGCAGCCCCTCAGTGTCCCCACAGGGAAACCCCAAACTGGGACTGACAGCAACACTCAGCTCTGATTTAAATTCAGGAACATATTCCAAAGCACAGGCCAGTGCCGGGGTGATGCGACTCTGGGTTTAGATGGGATATTGGGAAGGAATTCCTCCCTGTGAGGGTGGGCAGGCCCTGGCACAGAGTGTTCAGAGAAGCTGTGTCTGCCCCTGGATCCCTGGAAGTGCCCAAGGCAAGGCTGGAGAGGGCTTGGAGCAGCCTGGGACAGTGGACAATGTCCCTGCCACGGCAGGGAGTGGGATGGGATGAGCTTTAAGGTCCCTCCAACCCAAAACATTCCACGATTCCATGAGCCCCATACTGGTACCCACCCCCTTCTCCACCCCATGGACCCCACGGGCTCCAGCTGCTACACTTGTACCCCCTTTCACGTTCTACCCCGTCCCCCCTCATTTTCCCAGCTCACCCAGCATTTTTGAGGAATTTCTGGCATCTCACCGTGCACTTGTGAGGTTTCTCGCCCGTGTGACGCCTCATGTGCACCACCAGCATGTACTGAGCCTTGAAGGGCCTCTGCTCCCGGGAACAGGCTGCCCAGTGGCACACGAACTCCTTCTTCTCCCCGTGGATGTGCTCATTGTTGATGTGCTGAGGATGAGAGGAGCGTCACTGGTGGCATTGGGGAGCAGGAAAAAGGAGAGGAGGATACAGGAATGTCATGGGGGAAAGGAGTATGGAGGGATTGGGAGGGGACTGGGATGAGAGAAAGGGACATGGAGGGACTGGGGAGAAAGGGACATGGACAGACTGGGAGGGGAGAAAGGGACATGGATGGATTGGGATGGGAGAGAGGGACATGGATAGACTGGGATGGGAGAAAGGGACATGGACAGACTGGGATGGGAGAAAGGGACATGGAGGGATTGGGATGGGAAAAAGGGACATGGAGGGATTGGGATGGGAGAAAGGGACATGGAGGGATTGGGGTGGGAGAAAGGGACATGGAGGGACTGGGATGAGAGAAAGGGACATGGAGGGATTGGGAGGGGAGAAAGGGACGTGGAGGGACTGGGATGAGAGAAAGGGACATGGACAGATTGGGATGGCAGAAAGGGACATGGATAGACTGGGATGGGAGAAAGGGACATGGAGGAACTGGAATGGGAGAAAGGGACAGATGGATTGGGATGGGAGAGATGGACATGGAGGGATTGGGAGGGGAGAAAGGGACGTGGAGGGACTGGGATGAGAGAAAGGGACATGGACAGATTGGGATGGCAGAAAGGGACGTGGATAGACTGGGATGGGAGAAAGGGACATGGAGGGACTGGGATGGGAGAAAGGGACATGGACGGACTGGGATGGGAGAAAGGGACATGGACGGACTGGGATGGGAGAAAGGGACATGGACAGACTGGGATGCGAGAAAGGGACATGGAGGGACTGGGATGGAAGAAAGGGACATGGAGGAACTGGGATGGGAGAAAGGGACACAGAGTGACTGAGATGGGAGAAAGGGACAGGGATAGACTGGGGAGAAAGGGACATGGACAGACTGGGATGGGAGAAAGGGACATGGAGGAATTGGGATGGCAGGTGCAGACACCAGAGTTTTGGGGGAGAACAGGTCAGACGGTGTTATGAGAAGGCAGAGAACGCAGAGGATGTTTGAGGGGTACTCTGAGAGGACCAAGAGCAGCCAGAGGGTTCAAGATGGTCCAAAGGATGGTCAGGGGGATATAGGAGAGTGGGAGGAAGGAAAGCTGGAGCAAGGGAGGGAGTCTGGAAGCACCAGTGGCTGAGGAGAACTGGGGGATGCACATCCCGCCCTTCCCAGGAGGGAACTTCCAGCATCATGGTGAGTTCCCAGGACGGGTAGCTGGGAACTGGCAGCAGGAATCCTGAGCTGAACCAAGGGGATTTTGCCCAGCAGCCTGAGGGCAGCTTTTGGGGTGTGAACACCCCAGCACCCCCTGACTCACGTGCACCAGCTGCTCCTGTGTGTCAAACTCCTTGGCACAGCCGTCCCAGTAGCAGTTGGTCTCATACACAGCCTCACACTCGGGTTTCCCATCCTCCTTCTCCAGCTCTTCCCGAACATCCAGCATGCCCAGTAAGGGGTCCTGGGGGAGCACAGACAGGTGAGTGCACCCAGGAGTGGTGCTGGGAGTGTGGGGATGTGAGGGGGAGTCTCACGGCCTGGGGTGTTTACCTGAGTACCCGTGGATGCTGGGCTGGAGATGTCACCCTCAGATCGCTCCTCTGGGAATTTGGCACTCAAGGGGCTGCTCAGGCTCCACTCCAGCTTCAACTGCTGCCAGGGCAGGAAAAGTGGGAAGCAGTCAGTATGGAGATGACCAGAACGTGACTTAGATGGATGCACAGCTCACATGGATATGTCTCACACAAATCCACACTTACATGGAACCCCACTCACAAGGATCCCCTTTCACATGGATCCAACTCACATGGATCTTCAGGTCACACCGATCCCAGTCACAGGGATCCCACTAACAGGGATCCCCTCTCACACAGATATCCAGCTCACATAGATCCCCTTCACACGGATCCCACTCACAAAGATCCCACTCACAGGGATCTCCAGGTCACACGGATCTCCAACTCACAGGGATCCCCCTCACACAGATCCCACTCACAGGGATCCCCCTCATACAGATCCCTCTCACACAGATCCCACTCACATGGATATCCAGCTCACATGGATCCCCTTCACGCAGATCCCACTCACAGTGATCCCACTCACACAGATCCCCCTCAAAGGGATCCCTCTCACACAGATCCCCCTCTCCCACTCACAGGGATCCCCCTCACACGGATCCCTCTCACATGGATCCCACCCATTCACACAGATGCCACTCACATGGATCCCACTCACATGGATTCCACTCACAGTGATCCCTCTTACACAGATCCCACTCACAGTGACCCCCTCACAGGGATCCCACTCACACAGATCCCACTCACATAGATATCCAGCTCACATGGATCCCCTTCACGCAGATCCCACTCACACGGATCCCACTCACAGGGATCCCACTCACACAGATCCCACTCACAGTGACCCCCTCACAGGGATCCCCCTCACAGGGATCCCACTCACACGGATCCCACCCACTCACACAGATCCCTCTCACACGGATCCCACTCACACAGATCCCCCTCACAGGGATCCCACTCACACAGATCCCACTCACAGTGACCCCCTCACAGGGATCCCCCTCACAGGGATCCCACTCACACGGATCCCACCCACTCACACAGATCCCCCTCACAGGGATCCCTCTCACACAGATCCCCCTCTCCCACTCACAGGGATCCCCCTCACACGGATCCCACTCACACAGATCCCACTCTCATGGATCCCACTCACATGGATATCCAGCTCACATGGATCCCCTTCACGCAGATCCCACTCACATGGATCCCCTTCACACAGATCCCTCTCACAGTGATCCCTCTTACACAGATCCCACTCACAGTGACCCCCTCACAGGGATCCCACTCTCGGGGGTCCCCCCGTACCTGGCAGTGTTTGAGGGCCCCACGGGCGGGCGGGTGGTGCAGCAGCCCCGGGCGCGTGGGCAGCTCGTGGGAGCTGCAGGGTGGGGGAGGCGTGTACAGGTGCCCTTGGCCCTTCTGCTGCCCGGGTGGACTCTGGTACCCCAGGGACGGGCTGCGGAGACCAGAGGGATGAGGTGACACCATCACGACACAGCACTGAGGTCTGCTGAGCCAGGTATCCCAATCACCCTTTCCCTCCCCTCCCACCCTGCTCCCGGCTCTCCCAGCGCTCCCAGGGTGGGAATGGGCACTCAGCTCCCAGCCAGGTGGGGCTGCGGGCAGGTGCCCACCTGATGGTGCTGATGGACAAGTGCCCGTAGGAGCCGCCGGCGGAGGCACAGCGGGAGTTGATGAAGGCGACGAGGGAGTTGGGAGAGGTGCGGATCACGGTCTGCAGGTCGATGCTGGAGTCGGACAGCGGGGAGATGGACAGCGCCCGCTTCTTCCCCAGCTTTCCCGCGCCGCGGGGCGTGGAGAACCGGGAGCCTGGGAGGGCAGAGCAGAGGGCACTGCCCTCAGCACGGTCCTGGAGGGCTGGAGGCGCCCCGAGGACACACACCTGGTGTTTGGAGGCTGGAGGAGTGCCCCGAGTGTGCCAGCTCTCTTTTTAGAACAGAGAGATGTTTAACTCCTCTGTGGAATCCCCTTCCTGTCCCACGGCCCCCCAAAACCGGAGACTCACCGTCACCAGGGAGTTCAGCTCCTGGTGCCAGCCCATACCCACGGTGTCCGGGCTGGTGGCACACAGGGAAATCAAGTCCTGGAGGAAGGAGGACAGGTGAGATGGGTGTGGGAGAGGGACCCCTGAAACACCCCTGACTTCGAGGGAGTTGAACTGAAGCTTGGAGCCCCCACCATGACCCACCTGGTGGTCCCGGGGCGGCAGGGGCTGGTCCATGGGGTGGGTGCAGGCAGCAGTGCTCGCTGTAGCCGGCGGCCGGGGGTCCCGCGGGGTCGAACATGTCGCGGTGGGGCCCGGGGGTGTCTCAGGGGCACATCGGGGTGG
>VZTB01006811.1:0-16063 GCA_013397245.1 Thryothorus ludovicianus | reverse complement strand
GAAAAGTCAGCCTGGAATGACAGATCTGTGAGTGTAACCCCTGGGGCAGCTCAGCAGCTCCCTGAACCCACAGGGCTGAGTGGGCAGAGGGTCAGAATAAAGTGAAACTCGTGGGTTGAGATAAAAACTCTTTAATATTTGAAATAAAATTATATATAATAATAATAATGAAAGTAGTTATAATTATCATGAAAAGGAGAGGGAAATAAAGCCCAAGAAGCACAAGTGATGCCTGGTACAGGCTCAGTACCTGCTGCCAGTCTCCAGCACTGGCTGGGGCTCAGAACAGGCTGGGATAGAGGAAGGTGTCCCTGCCCAGGGCAGGGGGTGGCACTGGGGGAGCTTCAGGGTCCCTTCCAGCCCAAACCACTCCAGGATTCTGTGAATAAACCCCAGGAAGCACAAGTGATGTCCAGTGCAGTCACTCCCCACCCCATGCCCANTAAAATTATATATAATAATAATAATGAAAGTAGTTATAATTATCATGAAAAGGAGAGGGAAATAAAGCCCAAGAAGCACAAGTGATGCCTGGTACAGGCTCAGTACCTGCTGCCAGTCTCCAGCACTGGCTGGGGCTCAGAACAGGCTGGGATAGAGGAAGGTGTCCCTGCCCAGGGCAGAGGGTGGCACTGGGGGAGCTTCAGGGTCCCTTCCAGCCCAAACCACTCCAGGATTCTGTGAATAAACCCCAGGAAGCACAAGTGATGTCCAGTGCAGTCACTCCCCACCCAATGCCCAGCACCAACTGGGGGATCCAGGCCACTCCATGGTGTGCAACATCCTCTGGCCAGCTGGGGTCAGCTGTCCTGGCCCTGCTGGCAGAGCAGGGGACCCTGGAGAGTCCTGAGCTGAGGGTGAGCACCAACCAGACATTGGGGTGTGACCAGAACATCCTCCCCCTGAACCAGGCACAGCTGGACCAGCCACTGGGACAAATCCACTCTGTCCCAGCTGGAGCCAGGACAGCTCTTCCAGTGCTGAGCACGTGTGCAGTGCCTCAGCTCTGCTGCAGGTGCCTCCCCTGCCTGTGGTGGGATCAGCAGATCCCACATCTGCTGGAAGAGCCCACCAGCACCATCCTACAGTGGGATGCTGTGAGGAAATTCACCCAGAACCTGGGTTGCAGCCTGAGGCAGAGCCCAGGAGTCTTGTGATGATGAGGAGAGCCTTCATGAAAAAGAGAGCTGTCCCTCTGCCCTCTTGAGAGATTGGAATCTTTGGAAAAGTGGTGTTATTCCCTCCACCCATCACAGGTGTTACATCAGGAGCTAGGAGTGGCCATGATTCAAAAAATTCCAAACTTTGAGGCAAGAGACAATCTAAAAGGAGATTTTCCTAGAGATTCTGGTGAATCAGTTTAGTGCTTTCAAGGATTCTCCCATCATCACACACCTTGGGGTTTTCTGTAAGGCATTGAAGCCCCAGGCCATTGGCAGGGGAAGAATTTTGGGCAGAATTTCAGTGTCCTGCTGCTGCCTTTTGGAGGATTCTTTGAGGAAGGGAGGGAAGAGCTCAGAACCAAATAGCTCATTCATTATGAACCATATTTTGAAGGGAAACAGCAAAAATCTGGGTTTTTTTGCATCCTGGATTTTGTCTTCTAGATATTTTCAGGATATCCACATTGTCCTCTAGCACTGCCATGCACATTTTTGCTTATCTGGGGTTTTCTACTGATCTGAGTTTTTAATATCTCAGCATTTTCATAACTGCAATACCAGGTTGTTCTATGACATTTTCATGACTCCCACAGCCTTTGCTTTCTGGAGTAATTGGGATCCTCTAAAAGTTGAAATTTTAGGAAAACAGAGCAGTTTACTGTAAGAAAATATTTCTGTGTAAAAAGGGAAACAGAAATTGGTCTTTGCTTGTGTTCTCAGCAGAGCTGCCATTCCCAGCCCTGTCCCTTCACCCTGCAGCAGTCGTGGGATTCTTGTATCTTTCTAAAATTGGTTTTAACTCAAGGGAAGGTAATTGTGCTTCCTGCTGCCTGATGATATCATCCAAGGATTTAGCAAGTACTGGCAAGCTGTGTGTGCTCAGAACAAAGTGAAATGTGTTTTGCAGGTGCCTAAAATCCAGTGCTGCTCTGTGTGTAGATAATCATCATCCTCTCTTGTTTAGGCACCAGGGCTTTAACAGATTTGCCACGATGGACTGGAGCAGAAATATCTGTGGTTTTTATTGTGACAGGATCTTGAAAAGGAAAAGCAACACAGCAAGGGACAAACCTAAAGAATTTTAAAATCTTGGGAATTTTTTGTTTGTTTGTTTTTCACCTTTCTGCAGTTCCTGGTGAGCAGTTCTGCCCAAGGAGGGGTAGGGAATGCTTTTCCAGAATGAGGTGACCTTCCAGCACAGAGGGATGGGATCAGCAGCACAAATCCACTCACTGTTCCCCTCACAGGGATCCATCTGGGTTCCAGTGCTGTTTCAACTCCTTCCCAGTGCCCTGAATGGTGGGACAGGGCCTGAGAGGGACAGTGGGCATGGCAGGGGACAGTGCCAGCACACGTGGGGACCTGCACTGGCAGGATGGGCTGGAGAGGCTCTCTGAGGAGCAGCACCAGGGGCTGGGTTATGGAGATCATCACCAGCAGGATGAAGGGGTTGTTATTCCCTTCTCCATCCTGGAGAGGCCACACCTGGAGTGCTCTGTCTGGCTCTGGGCTGCCCAGGCCAAGAGAGACACAAACCTGCTGCAGTGAATCCAGTGGAGAGCCACAGGAATGGCCTGGAGATTGGAGCCTCTGTCATCCAGAGGGCCTGGGAGAGCTGGATCAGGCATCCAGAGGGTCTGGGAGAGCTGGATCAGTCATCCAGAGAGCCTGGGAGAGCTGGATCAGTCATCCAGAGAGGTTGGGAGAGCTGGATCAGTCATCCAGAGGACCTGGGATAGCTGGATCAGTCATCCAGAGGGTCTGGAGAGCTGGATCAGTCATCCAGAGAGCCTGGGAGAGCTGGATCAGTGATCCAGAGAGGTTGGGAGAGCTGGATCAGGCATCCAGAGGGTCTGGGAGAGCTGGATCAGTCATCCAGAGAAGTTGGGAGAGCTGGATCAGTCATCCAGAGGGTCTGGGAGAGTTGGGATTCACCACCCTGGAACAGACGATGCACTTCCCAGTGTGTCCCATGTTCCAGGTGGGAGGAAATGAAGAAAAGGGAGCCAAACTGGTCCTAGTGGTGCCCAGTAGCAGGAGACCAACTGGAGTTCAGGGGATTTTGTTTGTGCAGAAGAAAAAAGTGTTCACAGTGAGAAGGGAATGGCAGATCATGGGGTCTGTGTCACTGGAGATGTGGAAAACCCAATGGAATGTGGTGGCCCTGAGCAACCTGATCCTGTTTTGAGCAGGGTGGTTTGTCTTGGTAATCTGCAGAGATCTTTTCCAAACTCTTCTGAAAATCGAAGAGTTTGGATTCAGTTGAAAGTAGGAATATGTGGGGGATTGTTTTTTTTTTCTTTTCTCACATACAAGCTAATTCTGGTGGTTAATACTTCATGGCTTTACTCATGGCTTGTGTACCTCTGTGTGAAATCCCTGCCTGGTGTTTCCATCCTTCCCCTTCCTGGGAGCACCACAGGCGTTCCTGAATCCACACCAGAGTAACCTCAGTGTGAGCCCTCGGTGTTGTGTTGGCACAGCCAGGCTGAAATGATGTTTTCTGTGCCTTTCCCTGATCTGCCTTGCAGGCACTTTGCCAAGCCAGGACAAGCCCTTGCAGAGGCAGTCGGAGAGCACAAGCTGCAGCCCTTCCAGGAAGAGATCCACGTCGGAGAGCACTTCTTCTCCAGGCAAGTGCTGCTCAGGGGCCTGGGTTTTGGGATCCCTGTGTGCTCAGACCTGTGCTCAGCATGGCTGTGAGATCTTCAGTTCATGGAGATATTTTTTTCACTGACTTTTTGGGGTACAAGGGCTGGGAGTTGGGTTGTGGAGCAGGGAGACTTGAGCCAGTGCTCAGAGAAGCAGCAGCCCAGCTGTGACAGGGTAGGGTTTGGTTAAGTCCTCACCAGGTTAAGTTAGGCCTTGTGGAGCTTTAATCAAGACATTACAGTTAATCAGTGAATTAGAGGAATAAATTAATTCCTCCCTGGGGAAGAGCCTGACTGTGGCACTGCTCTGGAGACAGAGGGTTCTTGCCCCTGGGCAGGTCACAGGAGGATTAGGCCAGGCTGTGCTGTGAGGTTTTCTTCCTCACATGTGAGAATCCCACCAAGGTTATGGAGGATGATACATGGCTCATCCCAGCCATCAGAGAAACTGTGAATGCCCCCAGACAGGTCAGAAATGGTTGTGGAACAGAGATAATGGAATTACTGAAAGGGAGCTCTGGTAGCATCTCATCAAGCCCACGATACAAGAACAGATCTTGGCTGCAGGATCCTGGAGAACTGGAGTGGACATTCCCTGCAAGCCTGATGCTTGTGAGGAAGGGAAAGGTTCTCCCTCCTGACAGGACAGTGGTGCTCTAGAGAGTCATCTGAGGGATGAGGAAGCTGGGAAGGGGCTGGAGAATTCCTGAGGGAGCTGGGAAGGGGCTGGAGAATTCCTGAGGGAGCTGGGAAGGGGCTGGAGAATTCCTGAGGGAGCTGGGAAGGGGCTCAGCCTGGAGAAAAGGAGGCTCAGGGGGAATTTCTGGCTCTGCACAGCTCCTGCCAGGAGGGGACAGCCAGGGGGGATTTGGGATCTGCTGCCAGGAACAGGGACAGGAGGAGAGGGAACGGCCTCAGGCTGGGCCAGGGCAGGCTCAGGGTGGACAGCAGCAGGAATTTCCCCTTGGAAAGGGGATCAGGGCTTGGCAGGGGCTGCCCAGGGGGGTTTGGAGTGCCCATCCCTGGAGGTGTCAGAGGAAGGGCTGGAGGTGGCACTCAGAGCTCTGGGCTGGGGACAAGGTGGGGATTGGGCACAGCTGGGACTGGATGCCCTGGGAGGGCTGTTCCAACCTCAGTGATTCTGTGGTTCTGTGATTCTGTTTGAGCTTTGTTTTTTCAGGAGGTCACACACACAGAGTGTGTGTGAATCTGTGTTTGTTGTTGTCAGTCACATTTTACCCCTATGACAATGTCACATCTATTGCCCAAATTGTCACAGGGAAGATCTGAAGGTGTTCATTTCCTGCATGTTGTCACCCAGTGGTTATCCCAGTTAGAAGAGGCTGGAGAGGGATCTGCTCTGGTGGAATGTGTCCTTCCCATGGCAGAAGGATGGAACAAGATAGTCTTTAAGGTCCCTTCCAACCCAAACCATTCTGTGATTCTGTAAAAATGGAATCTGAGCTGCCCTAGGATTGGACAGAAGAAAATCCAGCAGGTTGACCCATTTTGTAAGAAGCTCAGTGGCAGAAACACTCCCTTTTCCAGAATTCAGACATTCTTAGACACCCAAATCGACTGCAAATATGTAGTAAATCCCTAGGATTGGTACTTAGAAGTAGTTATGATTTCCATCTAGGAAGGATGTGCCAAAACTGCCATTTCCTCCCTGCTTTAAACAGATGTTTGCAACAGATGCTCCATTCAGCCTGTGCTGCAGAAATCCTTTGCAGTGGGAAAAGGATCTTCCTTTTTCCTCTTTCACTTTCTTACCCTTGCTCCCTGGAAAGGGGCAGCTGCAGTTGCTCTAACTGGGAATAGGAAGTGTTAAAGTTGAGGAATATTTTATGCAGGAGCATTGGAATGACATGAATCACAAGTTTATCAAATTCAAAGTCACCGAGGTGATGATGCAGCTGAGGAGATCAGTCATTGTTTTATTATCCTGGATGTGGAATGCGTGTGAGTCTCAGTGTGTTTGTCAGAGAGGAGCTGCAGCTGTCCAGGAGCAGGGCCTGCAGTGTCCCAGCCCTCTGGATCCTTTTCCAGGCAGCAGCAGCAGCCCCAGGGCACCCCTTGGGACGTGGCTGAGGGTCACTGAGCAGGTGGGGTCTGTGAGGAGCCCCAGCTCCATCCCCACGTGCCTCTAAAGGCCAGAAGGAAACAAAGGGTAATTTATCTTTATTATTTCATCTGAAATGCAGGGCTGGAAGTGTCAATCCTTCCAGTTGTCTCAGAGTATCCATGTCAGCTCATGGCAAAGGCTTCTCTTGTCCTTTGTCACCAGGAGGAGCAGAGGAGGATTTTTAAAACATGTTTTGCTGATTCTTTCTCCTCCAAATTGTGTACTCTCTGAAGCATCTTTTCATTTGCACTTACAAACTCCTGACTTTGGAATCTTAGTGAGGAATGCGTTCTCCAGAGTAAAATAATTGGACTGCTGAGCACTGGAAAAAAAAATTAGAAAATATTTAAACTAGAAAATACTTCAGGAATAGCTAGAAGGCTAGAAAATATTTAAACTGATTGTGCTTTATCTCTGCCACCTAACAAATAACCTCCCTCCTGTCAAGTGCTAGAGCCCTTTATAAACACATTTTGTTGTCTTCCTTTAAGAGTTCCCTTGACATCAGGACGTGCTGCTCAGGCTCCAGCCTGGGCCCCACTGGGTTAAGCAGGTCTGAGCTAAGTAATTGGCCACAATTACAGTAACATTCTGTCAGTGCTAATGTGCAGTTGTGATGTGTTTATGAGAAGGCAGCATCCATTTCATTCCAGAAAGAACAGAATTTCTTCTGATGGAACGTTATCACTAAGGAGCAGCAGGGCAGCTTTGGGAAGCTCTTAGTTTGGAACAAATCCCTTTTTAATGCAGCATAATCTATGTGGTTGACCTGGAAACTTTCTTTTTCCAACACCAATCTTCAGCTCTAAAGCATATAACAGTTTTAAAAGTCAGATCTAAATTTACTTCCTGTGTAAATTAGCTTTTCTCTTTTGTCAGATACTTTGATTTGCCTTCATTCAATTGGTTCTGTCATCAACCCTTGTCTGTTTGATAAAAAAACTGCAAGAGCAATTAAAATAGTTGTTTCAGTACCTCCAAACTGTAAAAAAACTATAAAAAAAGAAAAATGAGTTAAAAAATATTTCAAATGTTGCTCCATTTTTTTATTAGGATTGAGTTTTTATGTGCACAGAGGGTTTTGTATTTTTAATGTTGAATATAATGAAACTTGAGGACTGTGTGAACCCTCATTGCTTTTTGCTGTTAGAAACAGGTGATTATGTGGGAATAAAGAGAAAATATTTGTATGTTAAAGGTGATGATATAAAATGGGACTGACTTGTGCCACTGGGTCACTCTCCATATTACAGAATTTTGTCCATGAACATTCTGGGCAGCCCCAGGACACAAATGCTGTCAGCTGATGCAGCTGTTGTGTTTTAGCTCCATGTTTTTTGTCCCATCCTCACTCTGATGCCTTCTTGGGGCTACCTAAAAACAGAGGCAGACAAAATTGAGAGAATAAAAAGCAGTTATATTTCTTGAAGGGACTTCAGGTACATTTTGGGCAGATGAAGACCCCCAGGGGCTACACCCAAGAATGGATGATGGGTTTTCAAACTTTTGTAAGTTTGGTCCATTTGCATGTTGGGGATTGATGTCCCAATTACAGCTTCAGATAATGAAGTATTTACCCCAAGTTTGCTCTTTTGTTTATATTTCTCAAGGCCTGAGTCAGTCAGGTGTTCTTTTTTTCCCAGGCCTAGAGTGGAGCTGTGTCTCACCAAAATGGGAGAACAGCAGCTAACGCTGTGCTGAGCTCAGAGTTAGGACTGCAGGATTACAAATACACGAGAAATATAAAAGCTAAAATGCAAAGGCATCAACTGCAGCCGTGTTTGTGTTCCAGGGGTGGCTGGGGCAGCCCGGGGCTCTCGCCTGGCGCCGGCGGCCGACGACTCGGTGGACACGCTGCTGCAGCGCATGGCCCAGCAGGATGGGCCTCCCACGCTGGACAAGGGCCTGGAATCCGTCATGGCCAACGTGTCTGCCCCTCCATCAGCCAGCCCTGCCCGGAACCACTCCCGGGAGAGAGCCCTGGGCAAGCAGGATGGCCTGGGGGCTGCCATCCCCAGCGGCGACAGCATCTCCCTGCTGCAGGAGCGCCTGCCCGGCAGCTACTCCCCTCGGCACCTCAAGAGGAGCGTGGTGGAGGCCATGCAGCGCCAAGCGAGGAAAATGTGCAATTACAACAAGATCCTGGCGACAAAAAAAAATCTGGACCACGTCAACAAAATCCTGAAAGCCAAAAAGCTGCAGAGGCAGTCGCGGACGGGGAACAACTTCGTGAAGCGGCGGCCGGGGCGGCCGCGCAAGTACCCGCTGCAGGCCGTGGTGTCCATGCAGGCCCTGCAGGCAGCCAGGTTGGTCAGCCAGGAGCTGCAGGACAGAGAGCAGAGCAGCAGCCCCCTGCACCTGGGGCCAGACACCATCACAGATGTCATCGAGGCCGTGGTGCAGAGCGTGAACCTGAACCCTGAGCACCGCAAAGGCTGGAAGAGGAAGAGGTGGCTGCCAGAGGAACAAGCCAGGAAGAGACACAAGTCTTTGCCTGAAGATGAGCAGGAGAGCAATAAGAGGTGATTGATTCCCTTGCAGTTTTGTGCCTCAGTTGGTTTTAGAACGTTTCAGTCATTGAGGGAATCTTCTGCTTCGTTTTATTAAGGAGTTCAGTGCAGAGGGAATCAACATATCAGCCTTAAGTGGGTTCAGGGCCTTCCTCAGGTACTGAACACACCCCAGAAATGGGAATCTCAGCTGACCTAAAACTGTTCATTCTGTACTCGTTGTGTTGGGTTACTGATGAGGTGCCATAGGTTGTGCCTTCATCCTGTGTGGAATAGGGAGCCCTGAAGAGTTGTGTGTGCCCTGGGATCTACTTGTAGATCACAAACAAATACTTACAGGCAGCACAGGATGTAAAGTGAGGTCGAGTGATGTACAGCAGATAAAGAGTAAAGCTAGAGCAGCACCTCTGCAGTCACTGGTAAAGTCACACACTGAAAATCTCTGTCTGATTTCATCTCATGCTTGTCCCCAAAGTCATCAATAAACAGAGCAAACTCTGTCAGGAATTCTCCTTTCCAGAAATGGATGCTGTGAGGGTACTGCTGGCAGCTCAGGGGCTGCTCTGTGGCTCTCCTGAAGGAAAGGGTTACCACATGCTGGTTTTAGAGTGCAAAAGCAGAGAGCAAGAGCTGCCTTCTGAATTACTCAGCTGAGGCTCCAAGGGATAAACATTAGCAGTACAAACAACATTCTTTTTGTAATAATAATGTCACCAAAAAAAATCATACTTTTCTTATGATTATGCTTAACCCCCACTTGATCATTATCATTGAGTTGCATATTTTTAGGTAGTTGAGACACCCAAAAATTCAGAAACTGATTCTGCTGGTCAAGATTCAAGAGGAATAATTAAATACTGTTGAGATGATCTTAATGGGACGGTGATTTTTTTTATCTCTGCTTTTTCTTCCAGTTTCTCTGAGACAGTAGCTGAACCTCCCAGTCCTCATGAGGCCCTTGGGAAACCACCTGAATCTGAAACCCCTGAGCAGCCTTTGCCTCCTCTAACCCAGCGGGAGAAGAAAGCCCCTCGACCCCCAAAGAAGAAGTACCAGAAGGCTGGGCTCTACTCTGATGTGTACAAAACAACAGAGTAAGTAAACCAGAGGAAAACTGCTCTTTGATAGTCCAGAGTTCCTTTCACCTAGAACCATAAAGAGCTGCCACTCATGAGCAGGTGAAATAAAAACCATCAACCTAATTGAAGCCTGTGGAAAATTACATGCATGGTAATTGTCAGAACCTGACTCAGTGAGGATGTAAAATGCAACCCCAGTCAGAGAGAAGCCTTGAGCAGTCTGAAAGTGTTTCTGATTATCAGGTTTGAGATTTATTCAGGAGATTGAATGGTCCTGGCAATCCAGGTGCTGGGAGAGCTGGATGTGTGCAGGTTCTGAGCAGGAGCTGAGCACAGTGTCTGCAGAGAAGGGGTCATTAGGTTCCTGTTTTCATTGGCTAAATGGTGACAACTGTTCATCTTCTGTGTGAAAAGAATTTCAGATATGCACCCAGTTCATTTCACATTGCAGTGAAAGTTCATCTCTATTTTCCCTGAGATGTTTAGGGTAAAAAAAATCCAGCATTTCTTTATTTTTTCCACTGGTTGGTTTGCAGCCTGGTGTCCACTAGACTGTGGATACCTCCTTCTTTCCCTTCCCTTTGTAGTCACATGTTTTCTAATGCCATCTGAAAAAGTGAGTTGAAGTCAGAAATTTGTGCTTCTGTTCCAATATGATCTGACAGATTGAAAAGAGAGAAAATTTGACACCTTCTCATTGTGTCATAGACCACTTTAAAATGTTACAGAGACCACTGGGAAACTGCCAGTACAGTTTATTAGCTGCTCCTGCTGTAGCAGAGTAGAGGAATCAGTGAAAGGGTCAAGACTAAGGAAGAAACGAAGATCTCAGTCTGACCAAAGTGAAGCCACTTGAGTTTTATCTGTTTAAAGAGATGTGCTAAAACTTTACCACTTGGATGGTCTGTCACTGCTGTACACTGCATACAATGTTCAAATCTCACACCTGTTGCCTTAGGAGAAGAGCTGAGAGAGTCTTCTCCTTTTATTTAGTGTAAATATTTGAAACTTTGAGCGTTCCTAAGTTGAAAGGGAGCCACAGAGATCATGGAGTCCAGCTCCTGGCTATGCACAGCCCCAACAATCCCACCCTGTCCCTGGGAGCATTGTCCAAAGGCTCCTGGAGCTCTGTCAGCCCTGGGACTGGGACCATTCCCTGGGGAGCCTGGGCAGTGCCCAGCACCCTCTGGGGGAAGAACCTTTCCCTAAATCCAACCTAAACCTCTCCTGGCACAGCTCCAGCCATTCCCTGGGGTGCTGTCCCTGCTCACACAGAGATTGGAGCTGCTCCTCCACTGCTACAAATCACTTTACAGAGGGCTAGTTTGTCTTCCCTTTGTCTGTTCCACATGCTGAGTTCTTCCCTGCTCTGGTACTGAGGTTTGGGATGAGCTGCTCATGGGCACTGTGGAGTTTTACCCATCCAAGGAAGCAAATGCTGCCTCCACCACGTGAGCTGGTCTGCACACTGGTACTGAATGAAGCAGGGCATGGACCTNCCTGCTGAGCTCCTTCCAGCAGGACAGTCGAAGGCCTTCTCCCCCCTCAGAGGGGGTGTTCATCTTTTATACCAAAAGTTACGTACAGATTATTTATTAATTATCTCCAATACCTATTCTCTACATTAGACAGTCAGATTCCACTCTAAACCAATCATTCATGTCCCTGTCACCAAGAAGATGGAGAGGGAAGAAGAAGAAGGAAAAACCTAAAGCCACGAGGTTTCTCCATCTTGGAAATTCTTACCCTCCTGTACCAAAACTCAAAAACTACTTTTACACTTTATAACAAACTCACTACTGCTCTGTTTAAACTCTTGTGACCTGTAATTCTTCTTTTAAGGTTGTCAATCATTCCCATGGGCTAAAATCCAACCCACAGGTGTTCTGGGCTGTGTGCCAGGGTCTCTGAGACCCCTGCCCAGGTCCCTGAGCCTCCAGGGCAGCTGGAGGCGAATCTTGTGTTCCCACACCATTCCATCCTGCTGGCACAATTGGTTCAGCAGACTAAATCCACAGAACAACAGTCTCTTTTTGGTAATTAGATTTTTATCTGGTTTGATGTGCTATTCCCATTCTGCTGCATGGTCAGACATATGGTTGGGTGTTTGGAAACAGAGTCAGAGGAGAGCAGTTCATGTTGTTATCCCATTACTTCTGTAACTTCCTGCTGTAGGAGTTTGAAAACCTGATTTGGTGGAGAAGGAAAAGGCAGCTCTGTGATCGTGGGGCACCCTCTAGTGCTGTGACAGTGTTGGTCCCTGTCCCCATTCTCACAGTCACTGTGTTCCATCAGTGGGTTCTACTCACTGCTTTTCTGTAATTGTTTGCAGTGTTCACTGCAGACACTTTGCCTTTAACACCATTTTCCTGCTCTATTTCATCTTTCCTAAATAAATCCTAAATGTCACAAGGATGTGTGAAGCAGTGAAGGTTGCACTGAGGTTTGTACAAGTCACAGCCTGTCCCTGCATCAGTCACATCCAGCTGCTCAACCACAGCACAGGACAGGTTTGGCCTGGCCTGGCCAGTGTTGGTGAACTGTTGAAAGAGATTTTTAAAAAATATTTTAAAAGTACCTCATTTCTCTGCAGCCACGTACAATTTGCCTCAGCAGGAGTTCACTCCAGCTCCCCTCCACCTGGAGACTTTGTTAAAATACAGCAAATAAAGCTCAGATTTTGATGCATTGCAAATGATTTAAGGATAAAAGGAATGGTTCCTGTGTCAGTCTCAGTCCTACCTCATTTCCAGCTGTATTTTTGTAGGCAGTGTGGCTGTAACCCCCTCAGGAGTGTTCAAAGTCCTTGGCTCCCTCTGGGAGTTCCATGGACCTGGTGCTGGAGAGATTTTCCATCTGTGGCTGCACAAGGTTTTAGCTTTGAAAATAAGGCAAGATCTCATGCAGGATTTATTCTCTGTATCCAGCAGTGGCTTTCCTAGATGAATAAACTGCAAAGTCCAGTTCACAAAAAAAAAAAAAATCAAAATTGGTAAATTAGCAAATAATTAAAATGTGTTTAGAGAAGTGCATTATTTTGATATTTAAGCTGGACATGCATTGCAGTTCAGCAGGTGCCTGATGCTGGCACAAGCTGATGTTGCACCAAAACAATCAGCTGTGCTTTCTCCTCACCTCTGTGGCAAATTCCTGTCCTTGTGCTGTCCCTTCCTTTGTCCTGTCCTGATGTCCAGGTGGGATAATGGTTGGATGGAATCCAGCCTTCCATTGGAGGCTTTCTGGAGCAGTTAACCCTGCAGTCAGACCAATGGGCAGGTCGACACCAAAGCTGACTTATCCCCACTTAAAATATTCATCAAACTATGGCCTGGGGGAAAATGGGGCTCCACACATCAAAAATGTAATTCCACAGAGAAGAAATCCCTGCTAACACAGTAAGAGTGTAGAGACACTGGAAGCTGGAGAGGAGGAACAGAAATGGAGCAGAGAAAAAGGAAGGAGAGTGATGGAGAGAAGTGAAGGTACTGGGAAGACAACTGTGGGTCTGGTCTTTGTTCCCTCAGTTTGCCTGAGACTTCAGACTCACATTTTGAGATTAAATCTGGTCTTCAGCCCCTGCAGAGTGGTACAAAATGTGCTCATCTACAAAAATGTCATTTGGCCATTGCCCTGTTACTGGAAGCCTGCACAGAGAGGCCAGTTCAGTTCTCTTGGTGGGGAGTGCTCCAGAATGAGTGTTATAAATTCATCCCTACAGAAACTGAACCTAACAGCTTCAGGCAATGCATTATAGAGAGGGAAGCATTTCTTGTAGAATCAGGTAGTCTTTAAGGTTAGAAGAAACCTCCAAGATCACCAGGTCTGTCCTTTTGTGTAGCCAGGCTTGTCTCAGTGTTTCAGATGCTCAGGAATGTCCTCCCCCAGCTCCCTGTTGGAGGTGGAAGTTCTCATTTCCCTGATTATTGGCAAGGTCCAGCCAGATTGCTTGGAATCACAGAATCATGGAATGATTTGGATTGGAAGGGACCTTAAAACTCATCTTTTTCCATCTTCTGCCACAGGCAGGGACACCTTCCACTATCCCAGGGTGCTCCAAGCCCCATCCAACGCAGCCTTAAACCACATCCAGGGATCCAGGGGCAGCCA
This sequence comes from Thryothorus ludovicianus, assembly GCA_013397245.1. NCBI lineage: Eukaryota > Metazoa > Chordata > Aves > Passeriformes > Certhiidae > Thryothorus > Thryothorus ludovicianus. The sequence continues at coordinate 2,428 of VZTB01006811.1, read as the reverse complement.
CAGCTTCTCTGGGCACCCTGTGCCAGGGTCTCACCACCTCACAGGGAAGAATTTCTTCCTAAGTATTTTCATCTGTTGATATCTGTATCTCTAAATTTGTTTTTTACTTGCATTTTCCCTTCACTAGTTAAACAATAATATCACATTTTTTTTATTGAGCCATCTTTCTGTTATTTGTCCAGTTATTAAAATAGATCCATTAAAAAACTTCAGTAAACTTCAACAGGCTTCAGTATAATTTAATCTTTGGTATATTTAACATTTAAAAGTCTCCTTTGAATATTGCAGGACTGCAGTTCTAAATATAACCACATCAGATTCTATTTTCCAAGGTTTTTTCTTGGCCAGGAGGAGTTGTTTACAAACACCAGATTACAGAGCTGTCACCTGCCTGACCCATACAACCATTCTGATTTCCTACTCCTATTTTTCTTTTTGCAAAGGGGTGTCTCATTGCTTTCTTGACTCTGATTTCTGTTCTTTTTCTGCCTTTCCTGATGAATTCTAAAGGGCAGCATGTGAATGTTTGCTCTTAGGGAGGTGGAGAGCAGGGCTGTACATGTGTCACGTGTCCAGCTCCTCACTGAAACCACCAGATACGATCTGCTGGTCGTCTTTTATTTGTGTAATTTTAGTTATTACTTTCATATCACATGCTGGGCATTTAAAGTCAATGGTGTCCCATTGGGTGTTGCCTTAAGAGCATTTATGGAGAAAAATTCCATTGTGGGAGGGCTGGGATCAGTGTTTGACAGGCAGCCTGGAAAGCAGTTCTTTGGCCATTTCTATTATTACTCTCTTGCCTGATGCTCCAAACATTTTTGCCATAACTAAGAGAGAAAATGCATTTCTTGCAAGTGGCAGATGTTCCCTGTTGTGATGTTTTGGTTCTGTCCTGTCCTCCCACAGCCCCAAGAGCCGCCTGATCCAGCTGAAGAAGGAGAAGCTGGAATACACCCCAGGGGAGCACGAGCATGGGCTGTTCCCAGCCCCTATCCACGTTGGTGGGTACCTCACCTGAGTTTTCATGGTTGGGAGACAAATGTGGCACTGGGGGGGCCTGCACAGCTTCTGCCATTCTCTGGTTTTTATCCCTTGCCAGGTCACTTGTGGCTTTTGCCAACTCATCCCTGTGTTCTTCAGCTGGGCTCGAGAGGTTTTTTTTTTTTAGCTTAAAACATTGTTCTTGATTTTTTTGGGTGTCAGAAAATACCATTCTAGTTGAAAACCTGCTTTAACTGTGGTAGTCCTTTGATGAAATACAGAGCAATAGTTTCCACCTCAAAATGAAATTACAGCAGAATAGCCACAGGCAATTATGACCATTTGTTAAATCCCAAAATCTGAGCATGGAATGATAAATTCCCCCATATCCCCATGCACTTAATGGTGTCTATACAGGGATAAAAGGGTGGAAGAATTAAAAGTTTTACTGTTGTCTTTGTTTTTACTTTATCCCCATTTTTAGGTCTCGGGTAGGAAAAAAAAAAGAGATTTAGGATTTCACATAATTACAGAGTCATGGAATGGTTTGGGTGGGAAGGGACCTTACAGATCATCTTTTTCCACCCTGTTCCATGGCCTTCCATAGCCCAGCTTGCTCCAAACCCTGTCCCTGGCTTAGAGCACTTCCAGGGAAGTGCCTGTGGAAAGAAGCCCAGGCCCTCAGAGGGGATGGGGCTCGGGATGCTGCTCCCAGGGGCTGGGCTGGGGGGAATGGTCCAGATCTCCCACCTCCTGCAGCTCATACCATTTCCCAGGATGAACCAGGATTGAGTAATTTCCTGATTCTCAGGTAAATGTTTCAGCTTTTGAAGTGCTGTGATTTCTTGCTGCAAGTGCTGTCATGCCCAGTGGGTCTGGGGAATTCCACTTTGTTCAGCAGGAATCTCTGTCCCATCAAACACACACTGTCACTGGTTTGTCTCCTGTAACTTCACTCTTTGGCTCCCTGCACAACTGCACAGCAAGGCAGAGCAGTTGGGCAGATCTGTGTGAATCAGGAGCCACAAAAACCAGATTTTAGAGCTGAACGTGACAATTTAAATTCTTCAAAACGTGCCCTTGCTCAGCTCCTTTTTGAATGGGGTCATTAAACCAGGTGCACCAGGTTTGTCCTGCCCTGCAGCTGCTCCTGTGGCTCCAGGGGTGCCTGGGGATGGTTTAACCCCAGAGCACTGAGCAGGGCTGGGGTTCTGCCAGGGGATTGCACTGGTGCCCACTCGAGGAGGGATGGAGGAACCTTCCTGTGCTGGAGGCCCCGTGCCAGGGCACCTGAAAGAGCCTTTTGTTTGGCCTGCTGAGGTCATAGAAGTGAAAGCAAATTCCTGGCAGATTTAGCTCTTTCCTGGAACCTGCTAGGGATGAATAAGGCATTGAAAATGGAAAGTAATTTAGGGGTAAATTGTAAGGAAAACATTACCATTTT
>VZTB01006801.1:231415-249475 GCA_013397245.1 Thryothorus ludovicianus | reverse complement strand
GGTGGGAGGGCACAGAGGGGGATTGTGTTTGGCCCCGGGTAGGATCGGCGGGGGAGCTGAAAAGGAGCTGCTCTTTGGAGCGCAAGTTTTGCAGTCTCTGGGAGTACTTTGCCTTTCCCCTCGTCCAGACGCTCCTCCTCGCTCGGGCGGTGGAAGGAAGCTTTTGGGATCGGGACTTGGCCCGAGCCCCAGTGGAAACCACCCGCGGGTCTGTCCTAGGACGGCGCGGAGGGCGAGCCGGGCGATGCGGCGGTGGTCGGGTCGGTGCCGCGGTACAGCCCCGTGGGGACCGGTTCGAGCAACAAAGCCTTGCGGAGAACTGCTCTGGGGCCCATATCCAATTAGGAAGAAAGTTTAAGATCTTGGATCAGATTATGAGCTTGCTGCTAAATTCATTTACTTGTTTCTCACCGAAATGCTGGTGCCTGAATTGTTTTGGCCACAACAATGCGTGGGGGTTTTAATACAGCGATCACAGCAGTAGATGCCTCTCTGACACCTGCGTGGCTGTGGTCCAAGGAAGGTCTGATGCACTAAAGCATCCAGAAAGTTTGTGATTAATTTTCAAGTCTATTATTGCTGTTCAAGAAAGACTCACTATTTTACGAGGGGGTATTCATTACAGGGCCATAACGGTGTCACCAAAATACTTTGCAGCCCTATGTAAGTGCTCAACCTAAACCCCAAATACAGACCTTTAGCATTGCATTTACAGGAAGATATTCCCGGCTGTTTTCAGTGGAGCACTGAGCTGAGACTGGCAATTAGGGCTCTGGGTGGGCTGAATTTTATCAGCTCCAGCTCTGCTTTGTGGAGAGGTCAAGAATGTTTGCTCTTTCTGCTTATTCTAGCCCATCCTTATAGCGTTTCTCAGCCTTGATCCCACATGCTGGAGGTTAGAGTGTTTGTCCAGTCTGTGAGGGTTTAAATGCAGTTCTGTCTGAAGTTGAGACAAACACTTTCTGAGCATCAGGGAATGAAGTGGTTTTGAAGTACAGAAGGTTAGGAGCTCTCTTGCTTGTTTAAGTCATGTAGGGGAAATAGAAATGAAGTTTGGTCATGGCCTTACTTGTAAGGGAGCTGTGCCAAGCCACTTCTCTGAGTGCCTGTTCAGGAATCAGGAATCTAGCTAGGAGTCCAGAAGTGCTAGATCAGATACCAGCCACACTCAAGACATAATCCATTGACAAGCACATCTTTTTGTATCAGGAGAACTTTGCTGCAAGAGGCTGAGATGTCTGGGGACACAGACACTGCCAGGGCTAGGTGGAAGCTGAGCAGTGGTTTTGAAGACCTGCATTTTGGATGGGGGCACCTCTTTCTCCTGTGAGTCCAGTTCCTAATAGAATGATGGCTGTGTGCTGTAGAGCCTGTGGAAGACAGCACCCAACACAAAGGACTTCAGTGGAGAGGGCCAAGGATGCAGCATCCCCTGCCACTGTTATGCTGTTTGTGCCTCTTCATTGATGCCTTGGGATTATGGCCAAAATTTTTACTTTGTGGCTCAGCTATGTATTGTGAAATCTATGCAAGCATAAATAAGCCTGCCTGTGAACAGATAAACCCTTGGCTTAACAATGAAGCATTCTGTTAGTCTGTGCCTCTGTCTTCTTATGAAATTTGCTTCATTCTTCTGTGGCCCATTAGTGGTAAGAGTACAGTGTTAGCTTTGTCTCCGGCATCAGGCAAGCTCACATCAGCTGCCAATGTCATACAGTGGCATGTGACTGCACATGGTAGGGAAATTTGAAAGGACAAAGTGTTTCACCCCAATGCCATCATCTAATGGGCTGACTTGAGCCCCCTGCTGCTGGGGGCTTTATCTACCCAGCAGTGTCAGTCCCATCTGTTTGGATTTTGATTTTAAAGTTAAGTTCTCTGGTCAGATTGAATATAAATCCCTGTTACTGTTTGACTGTATCAGAACTAGCTAAATAGGGAATGCAGTAGGCCTGGTGAAATATGTTGCTTTTAGAAGCATATTTGTAAAGGCACAGGAGCACAGGGCTCTGAATTGTTTTATTAGAGAGCTGAAAATAGTGCTGATGACTCTAGTTTGGTGTTTTTTGGAAGCCATTCATTTGATATAGTACATTTTTCAAGTATGGTATGACGTGACAAAACTCAACACCTACTGAAGAGATTGCATCACTGCAAGGTTAATAATGTGTTAATTCAGGAATACCCTACAATTCTGCTTTGATTGAAAAACTCCAGTAAGCTGTTAAAACTACAATAATATATTATTTAGGAGGTGTTTATTGTCATGATGTGGTTGAATGGCTGCATATTCTGGTAGCGTGTCGTTTTCCTTTCATTCCATCAATCCACAGGAAATTTGGTTGCATCAAGCACAAGTGTGTAGGACTTGGCTGTTCTACTTTCACATTCATCCAACTGTATTTAGTAGTTTGGAGTAGGACATTCAAAATGCTGATTTAAAGCATGCTTCCTATAAGATCATCATCTTGATTTTATCAGGAAACAAGAACTCTGAAATCATGGCGGGGAAACCTAAGCTGCACTACACCAAGGGAAGGGGGAAGATGGAGTCAATCCGATGGCTGTTAGCAGCAGCTGGGGTTGAGGTTTGTACCTTTTCCTTATAAAGTGACTTGTCATTAAAATAGGTGTGCTCTGTAAGGGTTTCCCAATTGCATCTGTGCTTAGGGATATTCACATCATCACATATTGTGATGCAGAATGTTTAGAGTGATACATTCGCATTTCATGTATTCCTTGAGCAACAGTTGAACAGTAAAGAGATTTTAACATACAAAGAGAATTGATGGGTGTTGTTTTTGAAACATACTTGGGATTGTAAATTGTTGCTACGGACAAAACTGTGACTTTTTCTCAATGCCCATAACTCCCCAGTATCTCATAAGTCTTCTCCACTGAAAGACCATGCATACCACATGAATAGTCTTGAACATTCTCTCCAAACAAAGTGCCTTTTGTTCTTTGGGTCAGGACCTGAGTAGGATATATCAGCAGATCTGCCCCAAAGGCAGTGTTAGGGGATCTATCTAGATTCTCTCTAGATTCAAATCAGTTGAAGGCCATCCTAAGACATCTTAATTTCTACATTAAGTTTTTGTTTGAATATGTTTTTTTAAAAACTACACTCTGTTGGAAGTAAAAGGCTTTTTAAAAGATCTTGTCCTCATTCAAATGTCCTAATTAAAAAAAAATAAAAATCCAGTGGATTAAAGAGGGACATAAATGCTGTGTAAGAGAGGCATAATTTACAAGAAATTTCTCCATATGTCATGTGGCATCAGCTGCTTTTAAAGTGAGTGATTTGGTATCTATTTATGGTTCATGCAGGCGAGTTTGGTCTTTATAATGAGGAAGTTCTTTCTGGAGCATAATGCATTTTACAGTCCTGTGGAGTTGGAGACATCAAAATCTTGGGTTATTTGCTAGAGCAGAGATGAAGTAGGGGGTCTGTTAAGGAAACTTTCCTGTCTGACCATCCAGAAGCCTCTCCATCAGTCCTTAAAATAATTTAATTGTGGTGCAACAACAGAGTAACAGGCCGAGCATGCTCCAGGGAGGGACCCAGAAGAAAGGAAACCCCAGGTCTTTTACACCCTCACAGTCTAAGTGAAGGTTTGGGTTTATGGGCTCCTGCTGTCTCACCTGGCCAGTGCACTTCGTTGTGCAAATGGAGGCACTTCCCAACTCTTGCCTTGAGCTCCATGAGCAGCTGGAACTGCATCAGGAACTACAGCTGCTCCCTCAGCTACTGACACTGAATGGATTCCTCAACAGCATTAACACATTGAGAGAAAAGTACGGAGAATAGTATGGAGAGGGGGACTCTAACTGCCAGACTCCCTTCCACTTCTCTACTGCCTTTGGAGTGACAGTGTTGTTTTCTATTGTTTCTTTTCAGTTTGAGGAAGAATTCATAGAAACGAAAGAAGACTTAGAAAAATTGCGCAATGGTGAGTCTGTAAACTGTACCCTAAACATAAACTCACACAAATATAACAAAAGAACAACAGGAGGGGTTTTTTTAGGATCTGCAATATGATGTGACCTGTAAAGAAGAGGTGCTTCCTTGTGGATGCTTTCATCCCTGAGAATTAGAAATGTCTTGGTCTCTTGCCAGGTCTCTTCCTTATTTTCAGTGTAGTCCTTTAGCACTTTGTGTAGCTTGCTCCTTTTTCTTTCCCAGATGGAGTCCTGCTGTTTCAGCAGGTGCCCATGGTGGAGATTGATGGGATGAGGATGGTGCAGACCAGAGCCATCCTCAGCTACATTGCAGCAAAGTACAACCTCTATGGGAAGGACCTGAAGGAGAGAGCCTGGTATGGTAACAGTGTCCCGCTTACTAACACCCCTCCATAATTGTTAATATTTACAGAAAGAATGTTGCTGCATGTAAAGGTGAGTATACCTGACAGACTGTCACTTACTGTAGAGGGTTTATTTTGTGAGAATGGAAGGGCAGGTCCAGAAATGGCAATTGGTAGCCGTCATCCTCTCATGATTAGACCTCAAAACTATTTTTTTTTTCTAAAGTGGTTTGCATATGCAGTCTTTTCTCCCACTGCATAAATGAATAGATTATCAATGGAAAACAGCGTGAATTCCACTATAAATACATTAATTGCAGCCTTTTATCTTGCTTATTGCATACACTGTGAGCCTGTTTTACAATTTATGCTATGAAAAAAATTGGAAGTTTTCTCAGAGTGGAAGAACCAGAGTCTTATGTTACATTCACTAATAAACGTTTTACTCAGTGATCTCTTCAGAGTTGTATTTCAGGAAAATAACCAAAATGCAAAGTTTAAATGATGCATATTGAAAAAAATTATTTGTTTCAGGATTGATATGTACGTGGAGGGAACTACAGACCTAATGGGAATGATCATGTATCTCCCTTTTCAACCAGCTGATACAAAAGAAAAGAATCTTGCCTTAATCATTGAACGAGCTACAACCAGGTACTTTCCTGTTTATGAAAAGGTAAGTGATAAATCACCAGTAGTTCACAGAGACAGTGAGTTCCAGGTTCCCCCTCCTACCCCACTCCCCTGTCCCTACACGTGTACTTTCCAGAAGGCAAGTGACAGTATAACTCTACAAAGGTATGATGGAGCCAGTATCCAGCAACGTGAAAAGAGAGCCACAAAATAATTTTCAGCTGGTTTCAGCAATGTGTCTCTCTGCTGTCTCTCTTTTCCAACCTAGCTTAGTGGCTCATAGCTCATTTTGCCTAAATGCACCATTTCAATACTTGTGCCAGTCTTCAGTATTTATTACCTGGGAGTGTAATGTGTTATAGAATTAAGGTTGGAAGATATCTTCTAAAGATCATTAAATCCAATTGTCAACCCAGCACCACCACTGCATTCACCATTAAATTGTGTCTTCCTGTGACATATCCACATGTTTCTTGAACACTTGCAGGGATGGTGAGTGCACCAATTCCCTGGACAGTCTGTTCCAGTGCTTCACAACCCTTTACAAGAACAAAATTTTCCTAAGATCTAATCTAAACCTCCCCCAGTGCAACTTGAGCCCATTTTCTTTTGTCCTGTCACTGGTTACCTGGGAGAAGAGGCTAATCCTCACCCTACTACAACCTCCTTTATTCTTGCTATTCAAAGTTAAATATATTTGTGCTTTACAGCTAAGGAGCCAATTCTATGATCTTCCTTAAATCAATTGCTTAAATGTGTTAATACTTCAGAGACTATAATTTTCATTCTCTGAATTGCTACTTGGGCATCCTTAGGTGTGCACAGAGAGGCTCTGCAAGCAAGATACATGAAGCATAGAAAGCATAAAGCAATTATTTACTGGCTAGCACGCATCAAGGAGTTAGCCTGAGCTGGGAGGGAAGGCATTGGTATGCTTGCCATCCCCTCAGAGCACATGAAGAGGCTTTCTTGGCTAAGGAGGAGTTGGTCAGAAGGGGACAGATTGTTCTTTTCTTCTCCCTGGAGCATTGCCTGGATGTTACTGAACTGCTATTTTCTACTTACTTGCTGTTTGTTCTGTTGTTTTATTTCTCCTGTAAGGACATTTTAAATTTTTTTTGTGTTAAAATTTTCCTATTTGAATTGAGCCAGCTGTGATCCTCATCCCACAAGTTTGCTTCTGTTTGTAACTTCTTTTGTACCACGTGTGGTTGTGCTGTATGGACTTTCTCACAGTGCTTTTCCAGGGCATAGTGGTCTCCTCGGAAATCTGCCAAGGGTACAAAGCCGTGTTGTTTCAGAGCTGAGCTGAGTTTCCAGCTTGAAGCTTTGGTTACCAGGCAGCTGAAGTCCATTTAAAAAAGTACAGGACTTGATGCAATTTCATTCCCACTTTATTAGAGCCTTAAATTGCACAAACAAAACCCGCAGAGGCTGGCCTGTACAATAATGATGGAAACAACACAATCCGGCACTTCTGTAATCAGAGTTCATATAAATCCACTGCCATACCAATGGAGGGCTGTGCTGAGAGATATTGATTACACACACTAATCTTTCAAAGATTAGAAGTCTGATGTGTATTTTAAGTTATTAAACAATAAAAAAATGCACCAAAATTCTCTAAGCCTGTGCCTAGGTGGCATGAACTGCTGTTGTAATATGTTTTAGCATGTATGCTTCATGTAGGAGAGTCTTTAAAGTAATCCTTGTTTGCTTATGGTAAAGACACAGCTGAACTTTTCCACTATTTTAGCCTAGTTAATTTTGTTAAAATGGTTAATAATTTTCTTTCTGTACCCGCTGTTCAAGATGTCCATTGATTCAGCTTATCAGGGTTTGTAGTCCATGTGTTATTCATTCAGCAAGCTGACAGGAAACTTACCTAGCTGTGTGTTCACTTCAAACACTCAGCAGCAAAAGGCAATATAAAGCCCTGCAGGCAATCAGATTCTGATGGTATGCTTGGGAGTTTCCATACAGTCTGATCAACAAGCTGTGGTGGACCTTGTCAGAGCAGTGTAGGAAATAACTCTGTGAAGGTATCAGCTGTGACCCTGCCCGTGATTGCTGCCTCTATGGTAGAACTGGCAGAGGGGCCTGGAGGAGCAATTGGCTTACAGAGTCACAGCCTGGTGTCCTACTGCACATTTGTTACTTCAGTGTAGCCTTAGTGTGACTTAGGCACAGGCCCTTCTCTTGCTCCTGCTGGGAGGGTGATGGTCCTGGGACAAAGGCAGGCTGGAGAGCTGGTAACTGCTCTGAAGCTGTGCTGCAAAATGTTCACCTCAACTTGCCTGCTGTAGTTGTTAGTAGCTTTGGCAGACTGTGATTCTTGTATCAGCAGGTTGCCATAAAGGAATCCTTCCTTACAGGATAAAGGATGGGAAGGTTGTATTCCTTTGTTCTGGACATATTTCATACTGTAAACATCAGTCTCAAATTTTGCTGAAACATCTAGAAATTCACTTAACTTTTTTCTTAAAAATTTGAGGTGTGCTTGCAATGTGAACTGGCCTGACTACCTCTTCCAATTACTTTAGTCCTGTTTCTTTTGTGTGATTAAATCTTTCTTACAGTACTGGACTTGGTATACAGCTACCTAGTGCAGTAGGTTAAAGTGAGAGATGGGCCCACAGACACTGAAACATAAATTCTGTTTTATTTTTTTGTTTAAAGAATATTTATCACTTTCTAACTTCATAAGTTCTTGCATGGCTTTGCTCTGCTATGTTTTTGTAGAAATCTGTCTGCAATGAAATAACTAGATAAAATTGTTAAATATCATGTGATTTTTTAAGAATTTGTTTATACTTTATAGGCCTTGAAAGATCATGGACAGGATTATCTTGTTGGCAACAAATTAAGCTGGGCAGATGTCCATCTGCTGGAAGCTATTTTAATGGTAGAAGAATGTAAGCCTGATGTCCTGTCTGCATTCCCTCTGCTACAGGTTGGTAATCATCTGGTGTCAATATGGAAGGTAACAAACAAATTTCACTGACTGTTGTTAAAAGTTAATTGATATTTACATCTTTTGAGCCATCTTCTCTGGTCTGCTTGCCTACAAGAACCTGCCTTACCCCAGAGCTGCTGGGGACTCACCTTTCTCCAGTTCTGCTTTTCCCAGCTGTTCTCAGTTGGCAGGAATTCACTCATTAGTGTTACCAATTTGGTCCTTTAACTGCTACCTCCCTATCTTCAGACACAACAACAACAGCATCCTGAAGGAAAGTCTGTGGCCTGGTGTGTCTGCAATTCCTGTCCGTTTCTTTTTGTCAGCAAAATTAATTTTTTAAGAAATTGTATATAAAGAGCAGTAAAGTTTTGTATGTCTTGACTTCTACAATGCTTTGCATGGAGGTATTTCTGTCCTTGGCTCTTCTTTTTTTTTGTTTTTTTTTTTCCCAAATATATCTTCAGGTTTGGGATCCAGGATGTGGGTTTTTTTCTTCTACTTTTTACTAGATGAATCTTAAATCTTTAACATTAATTTCTCAAATTCCCATCTGGGAAACTAAGGTATAGCACCAGCATTACAGATCAGAAAAAGCTACTACCTTTTTCTGTTTAATAAGTATATCTGACAAGTAAAAATCCAAGTCACCTGACCATTAAGATATAAAGGATAGAATTTTAACTTCCTTATCTCACTGGCTGTACTGTTGCTTCTTACAGGCTTTCAAAGGAAGAATCAGCAACATTCCAACAATCAAAAAATTCTTACAGCCTGGCAGTCAGAGGAAGCCACCAACAGATGAGAAGTTTGTTGCTGTTGTGAGGAAAATATTCAATATCTAATCTGATGAAGATAACCCTACAGTAGTATATTACCAGAGCTTGCCTTGTAAGTGTAAATTGCATAGATGTACTCTGTAACTTGCATCACATGGCCAGTGTTGAAACAATACACTGTGAATATGCTTTTAAATTAGAGTAAAAGGCTAATTTGGACCTGTTGAGTCCAGAAAGAAGAATTTCATGAAGCAGTTATATGAAATAAAATATGCTGACACTTTGTGTGTGTTCGATTACAGTGCATGCCTGGTAGGGTAAAATGTTCAACTGTAGCTTCTGGAGTGCTGTAGAAAAGCCACTTGATCCCCAACCCCCTTTTTATAAACTGCAGGAGAGAGGAGCCACACCATGAAAATTGAGAAGTCATTTAAATTCAGGCCTAGAATCTTTTGGGTTGGTTCCCTACGTGGTCTCCTAGAAAGTTCACTGTCTCCCTTCTGTATTTCACAGCTTAAAAATTAAGTAAATAAAACCTTTTAAAATAAAATTAAAATTCATGATCCTTTTACGTTTATGGGCGGAAGTAAGGAGCTTTTGTAATGCCCACATGAATCTTTTAGAAGCAATTTTTTTCACTGAAAGATCGAAGTCCTTGTGTTTAATTGGTCTGCTGTGGTTTTCAACTGCTGAAAGCACCTATTCCCTTGCTCTTCTTTTTGCTGCTTGGCTGGCTGGAAATGAGGCAAATGCCCCTTGAGTGGCTTTTTTGTAAGGTTTTACCTTCTGCAGTCACTTCCCACAGTTACAAAGCCAAGTGCCTACTTACCTTCTTAGTGAGTTTTACCTCAACAGCAAGGCAGGGACTACTATGTCAGATTCTTTACCCTACTTTCATGGGAACCATCAGTGTTCCCTTTAAGAACATTACTATAAAGCATCCTTCTTTGCCCTTAGTTGTTTCTCCTCAGTAGGACTTTAACTGATTAGGCAAACAGTCAGTGTACATGAAGGATTGCTGCCCAGCAAAGTTAACTCCTAACCCTGACTTGTGCCTCAGAAGAGCCACATGCAGCTCAGAGGTACAAACAAGTGTCCCAGTCACCCGGGCACTGCTGAGTTCCTCAGTAAATTACCTCAGTAGCTGGAAGCAGTGCTTTGCCATGCCCAGCACAGTACTCATTTCACTGAGCTAATTTCTCTTTTCCAAACAAGTGCTATGATTTAGGAACCCTCACAAAGGTGGTACCATGATACATGATAACCTTCAAAAATAACCTTTGTTTGAAAAAATGAAAAGCAGCAAAATTTCTGTTTGTCTTCAAGAGTGCACCCACCCATACTACTTCCTGATGATTTTGCTTATATTCCCTGAGCACCACAAGACAGTCTTAGCCAAGCTTTGAGACTCCAGGAATATTTATTTTGTACACAAATCAAAGCAACTTCAATCCCTGAATAGTTTATGACTCAACAGTCTCTTCTGCTCAAGAGGGGAACTTCAGCAAGATAATCTGTGTGAGACTGGAATGGCAAACCTGTTCCAGAGTACTGAGAGCTTGGAATCTCTCTGTGCAGCATGACAAACCTCAGCCATGGTTGATGTCACTGGCAATTTACAGCATGGTACATGTTTTAAACCACTACTGAGTACAAAGCAGAGCACCAGACTCTTCCATTGACAAAATGGCTCACTTGTCTGCTTAAAAAACTGATAAGCTTTGACATTTTACATTTGTGTTTTATTTTATATTTTATTTGAACACTGATTTTTTTTATACTTAGAACCAGGGGAACAAGAATGTGTGTTGGAGAGGAAGTTGGTTATCTAGTGCAACAGAGTACAGGCCCAAGACTTTCTTGATTTAGAACTGATTATTTAATCTCAGAAACTACAAAATTATACTTCAGTACAAGATACCTTTTTAGGATAAACATGTATTTGTAGATATTCTTTCAGAGATTCAGTGCAAAAGTAATTCAATTTCCTGGGGCGCTCTGCACCCCTAAAGAGATTAAACTTACAAAGAAAGATCCCATGGGTTAATAGACTGCTTAAATGAAAGTAAATCAAAATATACCAATGAAACACTTGCTTTAATTTTTAAAAAAAGCTTCTCAAATATCAGCACATGTCAATAATCAAATAACAGGTACAGATCTTTTACAGAAAGTATAAATGCAGTATAAGACTTGTGTTCAAACTTGTCCTTCAAGTATAGACACCAGGTCTGTTTGGTGGGCATGGCAGTCTTATTTGGTTCCAAATTCTCCTACAGCAGCATAAAAACAAGCCTCAAAATCATCAAAAGGCTGAAAAAAAATCCAAAACAAGAAAACATAAATATGGCTGTCATTAATAAAATCAGTGAAAGTCATCATTAAATAACAGTGCATTCATAAATAACTGGCACTAGAGTCTCTATTAAGCAGTCTTTTCAGGTGTCTAAATCTACAGTCTCAGTGTCTGGAAAAACAAAGTCCACCTAGGCTGGAAAAGCAATCCACAATGGATAATAACATTTTCCAGATTAAGTCCTCATTCTTAAATTTTGCAACTTGACAATTTTTTCCTCCCTGTAAGTAACTGAAGTAAAATAGAATGGTGTTATATTAAATTTGGTAACAACAAAGCAATAATTATTATTCCTTCAGAAGATGGGGATTCTAATTTACACTTTGAAAATGTTCTGCATTACAGATTCATTGCAAAATAACTTTTGAACTTACTCCATAATTTAATTCCAAATTAATAAGTTCAGAAAATTGTATTTGCCAGAATGCCAAACTGCAGCAATAAAGCAGTTGGGACAGATTTTTTTTTTTTTTAATTTGCATCAATACTGACCAAGGGTCTTAGGTCAGGTCAAAATGCCCTGGTTTTCAACAGTACTGTGCTTGCACTAGTTTTGAATGCAGCACTTCTAAACCAAAGTGTTAGCTTTTTTTTAGGATGAATGTGTTGTATGAAATTAGACTAATTTTCTGTGTATGTGATTGAAAACACTAAGGCTTATCTAGGTTCTTCCAAAAGCCTTACCAATATGCATTCATGTTTAACTACTGACCTCTCCTTTCTGTGCTAAGAAAGTCATTTAGCTGTATCTGCCTAGTGAGATGAAAAAGCTGTTCACTGGAAACATGGCTGTGACTTCCAAACTAATTTCACTTAAGCTGTATAGTTGCTGAATGACAGTGACTTCCACTACTACTGCCTTGCATCAGGTGTGAAATGGCAGTTATTTGAAAACCAGTGAAATATTTACATTAAGATCTGAAATATGTATTTACCTCAAGCATGCTACTAGTCCAGCTGGCATTAATTTCTTGGACCTCTTGAACCTCATTCCCATTATAATGGTCAAAAGAAAAGATGAAACTGTAAAAGACAATCCAATACATTTACGTTCTCACTTTTCTCAGTGCACCATTCAGAAACATACAGAGTTATCAAAGGTCATTGCTGTTTTCCTATGAACTGCAATTTAGTGAAACATTAGATCAGAAGTAAGAGTCTATAAAAACATTTTTGCTTTTCCATAATACACCACTATGATTTCTTTTAGCTACAAATAAAGTTTCCATGTGCAGCAGAATGCTAAATCCTATTCCTTGAAGACTAGGTAAGTTTGTCAGTCAGGCAATTCTACTCACCCATATGTAAATTCATGGGGATATCAACAAAGTAGAAAGAATCTTGGCCATAGCAGTAACACATATACTGAATTATAGGAATAGTGGCTCATAAATCCCACCACCCTAGATCATTGCAGCTGTTTTCCAACTTTTCAAGGAGTTAGAGCATTCAACTTGTTTTCTATTTATTTGTTAGAAAATTAGCTCTTTGTTTGCTGAGCCTTAGAAACAATATTGGAAAGTTTGCCACCTGTTTGTGCTATAGAATATGGCTATCAACATCTCCTTCTTCATGACTAGAATTTCTTTGTAGCCTTTTGCTATGATGGAACCATCCTTGCCTGTGACAAGAGGTGGGCAGCCCAAGAGGACAATAAATGCCACACAAGCAGCAGAGAACAACTATGAAAGGAACTGCATCTTCTTCCTGGAGTAGTCTTATCTAAAAATGGAGGCAGCAATGAATTCATCAGGCATAGGGATTTCACTTTGAACTGTGGTTGCAGAGTGATACATAAATGAGAATATTGAGGAGAACACATAAAACTCCAAAGATAGCTATCTTCATTAAAGAACTGTCACTTGAAATGCTTCCTAGAAGTGGGCAGAGAGGCAGGACTTCTCCTGAGCAGCTGGGCTTTGTCACTCTCACAGCCAAAGTAATGGCAGTTACACAGATCTCTTCCCTTTTTATGGAGCAGTTCAACCATCTGGCTAATTCTCCTCAAATTTCACTCTCTAGTTCTGGGGCAAGTCCTGTGTTCATAGGTGTCAAAAATTAGTTTTAAACTCACTTCAGCATTACAAAACAAGCCCTGACAGTTACAAGTATCTTACAGAACTCTACCAACCATGTGCACTCATTAAAGATACCTTGTAAAGAAAAATGTTATGCTCCATTATCCATTGCTCTTATTTTCTAGTCATGCAGCCTTGATCCTCTTAGGAATGTCTCAAGAATGAACTACTCCACAGCATGTGTCTTGCCAGAGTCCTGAGTATATTTACAGTTCATTACAAGCTACAAAACATATTCACTCTGTAATGTTCTTTTTTTTCCCATTTGCTAGTATCTGGCTTTTCACTGGTTCCAGAGACTTTTTAACACATTCAACTTATAGACTAGATTTTAGAAAGTGCTGTACATTCACTGTTTCACCTTAAACCAGTCAAAAAAATTAAATAAATCAAGACAAATTCAATCCAGTGAATCATATTCAGATCAGGATCAACTTGCATTGTAAATGCTACTAACTCTTGAATACTGAGATTTGAATTTCTACATCTACTTCAAATACATAAAAATGCTTTAAAGTATCTAAGAAAGCACAGAGCTTATTTCAGGTGAAGTAGGAAAATGCCTGCAATAATTATTTATAAAACAACTAAGAGAATTTGCCTGGGGTACCATAAGCTACATAATCTTTGTATGTAGGACAAGTTGCAACAACCTTACCATCAAGGTCTTGTATTAAAATATTACCTAAATTACTGTAGGAGAGTCTCACGTAGGTGAAAAATACTGTCAATAATTACTGTTTGGATGGATGGGTTGTTTTTAGATTTTCTAACCTTTAAAAGGTTTGGGTACTTGCTTTAGTTTACATTGTAATTTACTGTAGTGGTTTCTATGTTCACAGTGGTCACTTTCTTCCATGCATTTAATTTCCATCTTTCATTTGTGCTCCAGAAGCTTTTCACATTTTGGCATGTTAGGCATAAGTGAAAACATCCTAATTTTCCACAAAAGCAATACACATTTATAATAAAAAGCATTTAAAATATTTCTTTTTAAACATTCTAAACTAAGACTGCTTTAAAAAGTCTTTGTTCCTTTTACTTTATGTAAGAATATTCTAAGGCAGGTGTAGTGAACTCTACCTCATCTCATTGCTGTAACTTCTAATAAATAAATGATATGCATTTCTCCAGTTGAGAAAGTCCTCACATGCCTACACCTACATGAAATGCAAAACACTAACTCTTTTAGATATCAGACATTCAAAAGCACATTAATGGAGAATTTTGCATTAGTCCCTTCAAAACCTGGAAACTGGGAAACAGGTAGCATATATTAAGTTGTAATGAGTATTCTTTTCCCTAAATTCTATATCTAACTTAGTGACTTAATTGACACATAGAAGTATAAAAGCATACACTGCTTAAAAGCATCTCACACTAATGGTTATAAATTTACATATAATTCAAGCTGTGTCTTCATTCAAAAAAAAAGTTCTGGGTTTCTTTTAAACAGTGGGATAACTTAATCTGAGCAAGGTCAGGGTGGCAAAACTGGAAATCCAATTTAAGGCCATCTAGGACCAGATCAGGTCTACAATTACCACCTTTAATAAAGTGCTGGGAATACTTTGCTGTCAACGCTACTCAACATTTTTTTTAAAATGGAAATTTTTTAAAACTGTGATTCGTGCAAAGCACAAAGCCAGAATGAACAACATACCACAAATACTGAGTTGAGAAAAAACAATTGTGTACTCACGTAATCTGGATTAAATGGATTTTAAATGCATTTCTGCGTGTGAAACCACAGCCTAGACCATTTGCTAAAACCAGCAGTGAGACAAGCTCCCAGCAGCTCTTATTGCAAATCACTTGTGTGAGGTTTATGTCCCCCTTAGGGACTGTATTTTTTGCCTCCATGAGGGTTTCACAGCAAACTTACTACCCCAGCAATTATTGCATAGTTTGTATCCTGTCTTTCTTAGCAGCAATGGAAAAGCACTTAGGTTAAACTTCCATTCACTGGGAGCTGAGGATACCATATGTTATGCAACACTGGATCCCATATCTACTTTACTGCTCAAATTACAAAATTCTAATCTGTAACACTAATGATTTTATTGCAGTACTACCTCCTGTTTCTCAGCTGGGTTTCATAATATGTGCAATGTTAGGCAACCATCTCATAAAAGGAGGTGCTGCCAGGTGGTAACACACACCTGCTGGCTTTGTGTCAATGATCTCCCTTACCTTGTAAATGGCTCTTGAATTTTGCAAGCTAAGCTGAAGTGTTGAACTCTGTTTAAAACCCAACATTTAAACCAAACAATACCCAGAATTTGCTGAAAAGAGAATTTTACATGCAGTTCAGAATGCTGCTTTTTTGTTTGTTTGTTTACTGTAAACACTTACACAATGATATCTTCACATTTCTTGGATCACATGTTACACAGTAAGCTCCATAACCAGCCACGGAGCCAAAGGTGAGTCCAGCAGCTAAAGAGATTTTACTACCTGCAAGAAATCATTCAACTGTTATTTCTCAATACAATGTCTTTAAGCTCAATCTTTATATGGAAATGTGCTAATATATATAAAGAGTAAACTGGACAACATGTGTGGTCATAATGTCAGACCTTTCAGTCTGACATGAGTTCTGCACAAAGAAATGCTATCACTAACATCACATTTAATTAATAAAGGATGAAAAAACAAATAAATGGCAATGAGGATGAAAACAAGGTGTCTAAAAGTAACTTGACTTCTTTTTGCAGTGCTACTGAAAAACTGATTCATAAATCCCTGATATATCCTTAATATATTTAGATTTCTGAACAGGTGTTTGACTTGGTACCATATGATAAAAATATAGAATCTGCACAGCAGACATTATTTAAATTAAACTGATACCCAGATGTTTATAAATAAAGAATTCAGACCCCTGATGTCATTTAACTCCCAATGCTTTTGAGTATTTTTAATCAAGAATTTGCAAGAAAATGTAAATCATAACCAAGGAAAAATAATTTAGATTTACCACGAGAATTGACCAGGTATTAATGAGTGCAGAGAATAGGTGAATGGGATAGCCAGTGAGCGCAGCTGGCTGCAAACACGAAACCACAGCGTTTTCAGAAATTCAGCTGTGAAGCCGTGTCCCGAGAGCACAGCATGAGCGCTGCCAAGGGAGGCGGTGGCCGCACGGCACGGGGCTGGTGCCAGCGGCACAGGGGCGGGCGGCGGGGCTGGGCGACAGCGGCGGAACCCGCCCGGGATCGGTTCCGCTGCGACCTCTGCCGGTGCTGGGCTCGGGCACGGCGCTGCCAAAACCCCTGCAATACCGAAACGGCGCTTTGCTAACACCTGACTCGGTACCCCACTGTGAAAGGGCACGAATTCCAACAGCACCAGAGAATTAAACACCAGCTCAGAGCACACAGGTAGAGGGTTTTTTACCCCACCGTGCATCTGGAAATGTCAGAATCAAGCCTGGATTTCCCTGTCGAAAATAAGCTTTAATCAAGGATGTACTGTGCTCAGATAGGAATGATTAAAAGGAGATGAGAAAACCCAAAATGCATTTAAGGTCAAAGATAGCATGACAACCCCCACTCTTTGCCCTGAAAACAAACTCACTTAAATTCTTAAGCTGGCCCAAGAACATCTCATGAGACTTTACATTTACAGCAGCACATGATGGATGTAAAATGCAGCTGAATTAATTACAGCAAAGTTTTCATGTCTCACACTGCATAGAAGAAATCAGATGATTGACTTCCCAATCCTTCTGTCCCAGTACTAACCTTTACGAGTGTATGCTACAACACCTCCAACCACCAGCAATGAAGCATATGCAAAACTAATCCAGTCAACAGCCATGGTCCCAACTCTGGAAAAAACCAAACATATTGCAACTGAAGGCAAACAAATTCCTTCCTCCTGGTAAAAAAGAAATCACTACTTAAAGGGTTCTAATTAACACTACATTCTCTAAGTTGCATTTGACTACTGTGTCAAAACATGTAGAAGGTGAAGGTGTGCCTGTTGGCTACTGTACCATGCTTTCACTAACTGCTGCTCTTCCTTTATGGCATATCTGGATATATCATAATTACATGTATGCAGGCAAAAATCTTGACACCATCCAAAGCATGTTTTGTTGCACTTGTGCCATATGACTGAGCTGAGTGCATGCTGTGGATACATACACATCTTCTGAGTGCTCAGCTCAGTGCTTTCGTCTCCTTTCAACCACACTGTACCTGGAGCATTTCAAGCAGCATGTAACAAACCCCGCACCAGGCAAAAATACGAATGTTCAGAGTCTATTCAAAGTTTCTAGACAGAAATTTAGGCTGTTTTGGGAAGCCATACATACAGGTACTTTATTCTGTATCTATGCCCCTTTTGTTTCACCTTTACATATTGAGGCATAGTCTGAAGTCAGGCTTCTGTTCTGCAAAAGCATTTAAGGTTCTGTTGCGATGCCGTTCCCAGGCAGTGCTGTGTAAGGAATGGCAGCGCTCTGCAGCCAGAGAGCCCCTGCGGCACCACGGCCGAGGTACCACACCTTTCCCCTCCTCCTCCCAAATTAATCGTACACTTAATTAAGCACGTCCTTCTTTATATCTCAGAGTGTGTGTCCTTGACCACAGTGTTAAATGGTAGTAGCAAAGAGCGCTCACTCAGCATTTCATGTCAAGCCTTTAGTATTAAAGGTAAGCAAGTCGCAGCCGGCCCACTCCTCCCCAAGCCGTAACCTCTAAGGACAAAAGGTGGCTTAGGGGCCGTGGCACCCCGGAGAACGAGGTTTGCAGAGGCGGGCCCAGGGATGCAGGGAACAGGACAGGGACTCCAGGCCTTGGATGTGCCAGCCACCGCCTCCCACCCGGGCCTGTATCCCGCATCTCGCTTCCCAGAGCGGCGCAGCCCCCGGGCCGGGCAGGCGCCTGCGGGGCCCGGAGCTGAGCGGAGCGGCGTGGCCCGGCTCCGCCCCACCGCCCGCTCG